>LD357692.1:24850-61056 GCA_001465055.1 Ptychodera flava
AAGTTCCTGCAAATGAAAGATTCTGCAAGCATTGTAAGTCTTTAGTTGAGGATGAATTTCACTTTGTAATAGAATGTCCAAAATACAGAGCTTATCGAGATAGTCTGTTTTCATCCACTAGTTTGTATAATCCTGGCTTTCTTGATTTGAATGATAGAGAAAAGTTCATGTATATCTTTACTCACGAAAACAAACTACCTCTTGCCAAATTTATTTCTTGTACGTTAGTTCCTCCCCCAGCAGCAGCTTCATCCAGTGTTTGCTGAGTTTTGTAATTTTTGCCTTACCGCACTCCTTGAGTGTGTTGTTGAGCAATAAAGTAAAGTAAAGTAAAGTAAAGTAAAGTAAAGTAAAGTATTAATCTTCACACCTTTCTGACTGACTGCCTTTCATTAGTTCTTTATTGACAAACTAAAGTAAGCATTTCTTGTCTCACTGATTCATACTTTGCATCATTAGAATTAGGTTATTAATTCATTTTGACCTATATCCTTGTACAGAGAGGAGAACAAAGATGCTGGTAGTTTAAAACAAGCAACCTAGTGGAAGACATAGCTCCAGTTCTAGCCGTTTTGAAAGCAATTAGAATCACTGCATGGCATTCTAAAATTAAAATAACTACCAAAACTGCCTGAGAATACAATATTGCAGATTTATCATGATTTGAACAAAGCTGATATAGATCATTCCTAGGGGGCCTTAATATCAAATTTAAAAGCAACCAGACAAGCTGTTTAAGCTTTTTTCCCCAAAACAGGAAGCATTGTCCCAAAGAGTCAAATTTCACATGATTTGCAAAGGTTTATATCCCTTGGAACCCGATTATCAACTTTCAAAGAACTGGAGAAGAACATTTTTTGACCAAAAGTGGGGCAAATTGCCCCTAAAAATTCAAATTAAGCTAGTTTCACAACAAGTTGAATAAACCTGATTATATGAGATCACCCCTTGGAACCTGCATATCAAATTTCAAATTGGACAATTGTTTCAGAGAAGTCAATTGTTGGTGGACAACAGATGGACAGTCGATTGATAGGGACAAACTATCAGCCATATCTTTTAAGCTCCTCATCACTGACAGTGGAGCTGTGACTGTACAAAAGAGCTGGATATGGAAAATTGGCAATGTATGGAAACATATACAATCTGTGCGAAACAAAATGACAAGTACCAGTATATTTCCAAGTGTAAATATGCTGAAAGTAATATGTTTTGAGTATAATGTGTGTTTCTGGCTGACTGCATATAATACTATCAAGAAGAGCCACTTGATAGCATATTGGATCATTTAAGTCTTTCTTGGATTGAAAGGTAATATATCTGACCTTAGCACTCAACTCTACTGTATCCTGGAGAATTTTTCTTGCTTCCTTGGAAACATCTTCATCATTGAGAATCTTCTTTATGTGTGCAATACACTTTTCCATTTCTTCCTAAGGAAAGACATAATGCATAAAGATATTATTTACAATTAACCCTATATGCCATTGTAAGTTTACAAAATGTCAGCTTTCATACACTTTGATGAGCTGACCGATTCAGTAACTGTATATACCAAATATTCACACGGCATACATTCACCTCATGGCAATTAGCAGTAAGGTAATTATTCGAAATATAGACAATGAAAACGGTGCACTTTACAAAAACTCTATGTTGACAGGCTAAATAGTAGGCAGCGTGCTCATTGGAGTAGAACAAGAACTTGCAATTAACATACAAAACAAAAAAAATAACAAAATTACGAAAAGTTACAGCTACTGGCCCTTAATTTAAAACAAATGAACATTAATATGCAAATCTCAACATTTACAGTAAAATACAAATCCTGATATTTATGGTTAACATCACTCAGATGGAATAAGTTTGTTACGGATATTGCAAAATATACAGTAGTCAAAGCTATGAAAGAATGAGAAAGTTTATCATTCTGTCTTTTGATGTTACAGACAGCCATGGATGCAATACATACAAGTGGCGCAGTAAAGCTAGTGGTAGATAAGTAAATTAATTAACAGCCCATCCTAACCTTGGTGTCTGCCATATTTACATCAGCACAAATTTCTTTCATTAGTCTTGCGGCTGGTAAAACAAAACAAGTTTTCTTCTCTACAAAAAACAGACCAGTCATTAATTTCATGATGAAAAGCTTCTGTTTCTGTAGAACTGATGACCAACGATCCCCTGCCTGTGGAACAAAAAAAGCACCAACATTTAAATGTAGCCTCATCCGATTTTGTGTGCAATGTTTGATTTTGTAACTTGATCTACCACACTTCCCAAAGTGTGTCGTTATGAAATAAAATTATTGTTATTATTGTTGTTGTTGTTATTATTATTATTATTATTATTATTATGTAATTGATTTACATATAACAACAGTATTTTTAACTACTAATTCTGAACAAATATGGTGTACCAATTAGTAAAGCAAGCAAATTGATGTTTTGTGGAAGTAGTTCCACAAACCAAAAAGTTGGTGGGCGATATACGTCATTCACCAATCTGACAATATCTCCGTTCTTAACAACAATCTCAAAAAGTAAATGGTACCAGCAAAAAATGAATAATGTACTGGTAGTAAGCAGGCATGGAAGATTTTCTCAAAACATTTACATTTTGCGCTTGATTTTGTAGCAAATTTGTTTACAAGACAATTACAAACATAAGGGAAACTTACCAAACTGGTGCCTGTGTTAAGGTTGATTAGGTCCCTCTTCTGGAAGTCATTCTTACATTGTTCTATCAGCAGGTCTCCAAACTTCACCTTTTCTTTAAAATCGTGTGACGATGGGACTTCTGTCTGTAGGACAAGACATAGTTTAGGAAATATAAGTTCTCTATAGATCGACACTAGCCCTTTTGAAAATTTGTAATTTTTCCTTGGAACAATATTAAGCTGTGTAGAGCATTTGTATGAAAATGATCATTACAATATGTCAGTAATACAGGGTTGTTCAAAGCAGCATGAAATGTGCATGATTTAACACATTTTTTTTTTGTTTGTTTTCCTCTGGACTACTTTTTTACAAAAAAAAACACTTATCTGATTGCTTTTAACTTTGATGTGTATATATTCATTGGGATGATCTTATTCAGTTGAGGTCGATTTGTGGTCTCGAAGTCTGCATATTTTTTATTTTTAGAGTTCTTTCTTCCATTTTTGGTCAAATCTCCATTTCTCGGTAATGACTAGTCAAGTAGCTTTTATTTTAATACATATTTACAAATAATGAGAGGTGATGTTCAGTAGTTTCGTCACTTTCAAATATATTCCATAACTGCAGCAATTTCAAGAAATACCCATTACCAAGGCTGTGAACAGTCGACATAACTTTCGAGTTCCCGCTGCCCCACTCAGTATTTCTATTAAAACATGAACTACCATCACCAAGTCACAATCTCTCACATATGATGATTTTCTACTTACAATTAACAAGAGCTAAGAGTTCACTTAAGTTGGATGACAAGACGGATATGTTTTATGATATAAATGCGTGTTCCTTAGGGGTTATTATGCCTACACGGTGTTTGGTCGTATTCGTGTCCGTATTTAGACGAGTTGCGCAGCAACGAGTCAAAATGCGGACACATCACGAGAATACGACGCGGTATCGACTAAACTTCGTGTAATAACCCCTTTATCATACATGCATACTTTGCTTATGACTGTTTTCCTGGGGACGTTCCGAAATTAGAGACGAAATCAACTGAAACCTTGCTCATCGCTGTACTCATAAAAAGTTGGTTGCTAAGGAGTGAGGGCAACCATATCACTTGTTGATATTATTGCGCTGTTTGGCCATTCCACTTCAAGGGAGGGTGTATGGTACACATTTAGAGCAAACAATTTAAATATTAAGATGTCAACACAGGTTTTCACAATTTGAAGAATGTTAATGTTTTAGCCTAGTATGGCGGTAGATATAAAACAGAGGCTGGACTGTTAAATTGAGTGGCTTTTTGTGTTTTGAAACATAACCTGATCCCTTCGCGAAAGTTATGAGGCCCGCCAAAAATTGGGTCACAAACTCGCGCCAGCGTTTGATTTCAAGCTTGATTGAGTATGAATAGCAGAACATAGTGCAAGCTGTTCTGCAACATCTATGAATGCAAACTGGACATAGAAGCCGTGCCAGTCAGTTTATCTCCAGGAACTACACATGTCCTTGGATGTCAATGCCGAATTTACCATCTCAGAAAGGAATTTGCAAGCTGATTAGGGAAATGATGTGAAGTGAGTACACTTTATAGTGTTGTAACCTGTTCTTGTAAATTTTGTTGTAGTGCGAATAAAACATTTCAAAGGTATTTACATCGTCTGCTCGTATTCTTTCCTTACTGACTTGCCTTATTAGAACTAAACTTGCTTGAACAACCTAAACGAAAGTTTGACTTTCTTCGGAGTAATCTTACAGAATAACTATTGCATCCGAAACCTGCACTGAACAAGATCATGACCTGTAAATCTGCACAGTACAAATAGGAAATATAATTATGTGCACCTTGTCTGTCGCAAGTATTTTCAGTGTGGTTGGATTTTAATTTGTGGCTCATTTATGGCTATACATAGCCCTGCGTACAGGTCTGTGTGTTCCCGGCGTTATACGGCCTGTGGTGGAGACCGTATAACGCCGGGAACACACAGACCTGTATGCAGGGCTAGGCTATACACGATTAATTCACTACCTAAATATTTAAACTCGTCAATAGGAAACTTGTCGTATAGCGGTTCTGTCATGATGCACCGACGACCAGGACTGTAATCTTCAGCAAAGTAGACGACATGAAAACATGGGATGGGAGTGGCCACGCAATGAAAGGTGTCGATCGCAAGACGTACGAATTTTTTATGCATTCGCTTGTTTTTGGTAATGCTACTGAACTGAATGAAAACAACAAAGTGTTGACATTTTGGAGTGGTATTAAGATAAGTACTATTCGCTCAGCTGTTTTATAAATATGAACGCCTATATCTGTAACGGTTACCTTGAATATCATACATGATCTGCCTGTATTGTCATTCTTCTATTGTTTAGATGGTACCGATATGAACTCGTATTTCCACACTGTAACCGGAACTACTTACAGATTATGGTCAAAGTTTTGTTGTTTGCATTCAGTTCAGTGGCGCTACCGAAAACAAACAAGCGGACGCATTGAAAATTTGTCCCATACGGTGTTTTCATGTCGTTTACTCTACTGAAGATTACGGTCCCGGTCGACGGTGCATAATGACAGAACCGCTGTACGACAAGTTTCCTATTGATGAATTTAAAGGTACCATTTTACAAGTGGTATAGCCACAAAGTGATGACATCAAATCGCCGTAAACAATACACAGTGCCATAATTACACGGCATCTGTGTTTTGTGTACGGCGATTTGAGGTCATCAGTTTGTGGCTGTACCACTTGTAAAATGATGCCATATTTAAATATTTAGGTAGTTAATATATCGTCTATAGCCATAGATGAGCCACAAAAATCCAACGCGACAGACAAGGTGCACATAATATATTTCCAATTTGTATGGTGTGATTCATATGTCATGATAGTGCGCGTTTCGGATGCAAAAGTTATCATGTAAGATTACTCCAAAGAAAGTCAAATTTTCATTTAGGTTGTTTAAGCAAGTTTAGTTCTAATAAGGCAAGTCAGTAAGGAAACGGTATGAGCAGACAATCCTTTGAAGTGTTTTATTCGCACTGCAACAAAATGTACATGAACAAGTTACAACACTATAGAATGTACTCACTTCACGATTTCCCTAATCCGCTGACAAATTCCTTTCTGAGATGATAAATTCGGCATATTTGACATCGAAGGACATGTGTAGTTCTTGGAGATAAACTGACTGGCACGGCTTCTATGTCCACTTTGCATTCATAGATGTTGTAGAACTGCTTGACTCTATGTTCTGCTTTCATACTCGATCGAGGTTGAAATCGAACGCTTGCGCGAGTACATGGTGACCCGAATTTTTGCGGGCCTCATCACTTTCGTGAAGGGATCAGGTTATGTTTCAAAACACGAAAAACACTCTCAAGTCTCTGTTTTATATCTACTGCTATACTAAGCTAAAACATTAACATTCTTCAAATTGTGAAAATCTGTGTCGACATCTTAATATTTAAATTGTTCGTTCTAAAAGTGTACCAAACACCCTCCCTTGAAGTGGAATGGCCAAATAGCGCAATAATGAATCATCAAGTGATACGGTTGCCCTTAATCCTTAGCAACCTTAGCGATGAGAAAGTACTGTCGAATTCAGTTGATTTGGTCGCTAATTTTGGAACATCCTTAGGAAAACAGTCATACCCAAAGTATGCATGCATGGTGATTAAGGGGTCATTACACAAAGTTTAGTCGATACCGCGTCGTATTCTCGTGATGTGTCCGCATTTTGACTTGTTGCTGCGCAACTCGTCAAAATAAAAGAACACATCGCTCGGATACAATGCAGTATCGACCAAACTTCGTGTAATAACCCCTCGTAGTTCGGGTTATAGTGAAAATATAATTCGTATTTTAATATGTTAAAATACAGATTCATATCGGTACTCTCTAAACAATAGAAGAGAGGCAATTATACAGGCAGAGCATGTATGATAATACAATTTGCTTCATTCAGTTAAGCTTATGTGCCAATAATGACGATATCTACATTTGTAAATTTTAAGAGCCAGGGGAAATTTTCTCATTTTTATTCAAAGTCAGCCTAACGTTATTTTTGTTTAGCTCATCAGTAATTTGTTTCAACTGTTATCATATTTGCTTTTTTGGTGCTATGCACCATGCAGGTTTTAATTTTCCAAGGAATTACATTGCATAAATTGAGTGCATTTTCGAATGGTCAATACAAAGTGTTTTCTATAAAATACTGAATGAAGTGATAATAAGGTTATTGTGACTGCAATATTCTAAGACAATATATAACAGCTATACACAGGCTGCCGGGCTGCTGAATTGTTTTCAATTTACTGCATCGAATCAAGCGAATCATAGACCCTCGAGTTTTTCTCGAGGGTCTATGATCAAATTAAAACAATCATCACAAAAATATAGCATTAAATGTTTAAACGTCATTGTAAGTTCCTGCGTGTCATGAGTATTGGTTTGAAATTCCCTCCATTTTAAACACACTTTTACACCATGCAAATACATCAAACACATGTACCTGTACACAGAGGATAAATCTCAAATTCCAAATCTTGACTCCACTTTTGTGGGTGTCGTCAATACAATCATTTAATTTGACATAACTAAGGAAAACAACAAATTCATTATCACCTAAAACATATCATTGATACAATTCAATTGTAAATCTGTGTTGTTAGATAAAATGTACTTACTAATACAAGTTCTTTACACAACTTGACGTATACTTCAACCAAGGTCTCTGAACAGCTTTCGGCTGTGGCCTTTTCATGGAGTTGCTTAACTATGCTTTTCAGTTCCTCTTGTGTGTTTATTTTGAGTGCTTTCAGCTTATCCAGATAATGTTGAAACTGTGATTTGGATATGTGGTTCAGAATGTCTTCAACATTTTCAAACAGTGACTATACCAAAGGAAAGAAATAGAACATCACAATAGACTATCTTGTTTTCTTACAACAATGACATCTTGTTGAGAATATAAAATGTAAACTTAGAATAATATTGGACAAATCCATTGTGCTCCAGAAATTGACAGAAAAGCTAACCATGCATACCATTTGAATATACTTCAAGGGAACACAGGCTCGCTCATTTCAAAAATGATGCAGCAGTCGATTTTCCATCAGTTTACCATTTGCGTAATTTCTTTTTAAGTTCTTTCCAGTGTCCTTTTACCAGGCCATGCTTTCATTTTCTCTAATCATGTTGAAACTGTTCACCCAAATCACCTTAAACATGTTCCCAACCATTGATAAAATGGCTTTGGGCCCGAACATGGTGGTCAAAGGGTTAAATTCAAGAAATAGCATTTTGTGTTTTTTGCAGTACTATGGAATACATACTGAAAGTTTGCTGAGGTGTCTGTAAATTTTAACAGTATTTAGTATTTTCCCATCAAAGAGTTTGTTGTTTTACTTTGATTCAATGATATCAACACGATTTTCTTTCTTATGATGATGACCCTTTCTGAAATTCTTTCCCTCAAACTTAATTTGCGTTCATTATCTGCCAGTTTATCAGACATAATTATTGCTAATGAAAGTTTGTTTTTTGAACATACCAAAGTAAAAGGTTTCTCAACTGTGATTTTGTTCTCAGAATTGTCCAAGCACAATTTTGAGCATTTTTATCTCTCCATCTGTGGGATCTCTATTTGGACATTTCATTACTTGTCTAAAATCTTTACACCATCATGAGCAATATTTACTGTATATGACAAATAAATCAGTCATACTTGTCAATTACTCAAAGGGACCTTTGTACATCAGGACATTAACAAATCGTAGCATAAATTTTAAGATAAGTAAAACTTACCATAGCAGCACATTTTATCTAGTTAAATTTTCTTAAAATTGGCAAGTAAGCTTATTGAAGCTATACATCCAAAATCTTAGAAAGTAAAGACCATTGCAATAACACCCAATACGCTAAATTTCTCATTTATCTTTGAGAATTAATAGATAATATTTGAAGCAACTTCAATATTTCAGGAACAAAGTATCACTGCTTCCCTAGTGTTGACGTCGTTTTGCATAAGTGTAATTTGTCTCAGACACAACACAAACGTAAACGTCTAATGTAGCATATCGACAAAAATGCTGATATGACGAGGCCACAAAGAATAGATAGTTTTTCAAGTCACAAGTTATCTTCGGGAACACCCAAAAACTTATATTTTATACAAAAACAATAGGCATGGATATATGTTAACTTATATTGATAATCACATATGGTTATGCTGAAATTGCTTGTTAATACATCTTTTGCATAAAGTAGATCGTAAAGGATCAAAACTGGAAAAGTCTATTGAATGGTGAATTTAAAATTATTATTGAGCCACTACTTACAGCAATGGGTACAACATTCGGTATCCTAAGGATAACATGAGGTTTCTTCAGACTTGCTCGTTTACACTGTTTCTGGAGCAGAAAGTGCCTGTCATATTTGTAAACACGTGGAATTGACTCCACCGATTTCTTACCACTAACTCTCAATGCAAGGTCCTCAGTTCGCTGTGAAAGTCAGAACAAAGGATGTTTCGTACATATAATATAGCACATGACAAATGGATTATTATTATTATTATTATTATTATTATTCTACACACATTCAGTAAATTCAACTGAATATGTTGTAAAATGCCATGTTTGCTATATTCTTTGCTATTTTCACTTTCAGTGGCGACAGGTTTGGATTTTTCCCTTGTTGCTAAGTATTCTTAAGTTCCATCGTAGCTCAGGTGTCCTGGCGTGTGCCTCAAAGCAACATCAGACTGACTGGTCAGTGATTCAGATAAGTGGAGCTCTCCAAATTTTTGTTTAATTTTGCCCAGTAAGTTTGAGATCGAATATATTGAAATTTGTATCATTTTGTATCTTAAGAATAATGGTCTATAATCAGGAGTAGCCGTTAATGCAGTATTTCCCCCTTAAATAATGAAAATTTGATCAAAGAAAATTGACATTGTTAACGATTTTGAATTGCATTGTCAGTAGTATGACCTACTTTCTGAAGTTAACATTTCCGTCTCACAGCTTATCTTGAACAATTTTAGTGATGTTCGTAACATTTTATGTCAAGGAATATATTTTGTGAACATAGCTTCTGAAGGAGGTCATTTGACATAACGATAGTTTTTGAAATGCATGCAGACACCTGAAAACTGGAAGTACATTAACTTTTCAGGCAATTTCATTAATGACAACTTTGTTTACAATATTCTAATTTAATATTATGGTCGTTTAATCCAATGATTGGTTAGTGAAGCTGCTAATTAAGTTGACAATCTTCTGTAGCTTACTTAATTAAGTTATAGTCATGCAAAATAGTTATAACCAGTGCAGTATTTCAAAACTAATAAAGTGCAAGTTGTCCTCAAACTAAATACTTGGACTTGTGCCAGCTGGGCTCACTCGATCATGTGATCGTGATAACCTCCATAAATGTAATATTAACCACAATTGTAATAAAATCAACAACAAAGGTAATAAAACAGTCAGCCATTAATGTAAAAACCCGGAACGACAAATAAAATACACAAATTAACAATACATATTATAAAACTCAACTATCAATGTAATAAACTTGAACTTGTATGTGATCATTTGTTTATCAATACCTGAGTTAATAATAAACTTTGCTAAGGCTAGTGTAATGTTATTGCATACTTTCCTTTTCAAAACACAGATTTGAATACATTGAAAACACTATCAGAAAACCACGAGATACCATCAAACCCCTAGATTAATATATTGCAACATTACTGCTAGACACTTAGTATAAGTGATGACATTATAAGAAATCGTCAAAATAGCTCGTTAACCAGTGATACCACGCAAATTTTAAAACAGACGACTAAGAATGAACAACAGAGAAAAATACAACCTTATAACAGAAACATATAACACAAAATATGATTAACTTATATCTATATTTTAATTTGGAAACATAATACGAACACTACCTTGAACATAGCTGTAGAACAAAATTAGACATCCTAGCTTCCCCAGTGAAAGAACAAATTTGAAGAGGGACAAAATAGTAATACATACAATTTATCAATTATTCCACACAATTTATCCGCTAAAGATAAATTTGAGGCGACTAATGATGAAAGTATATATGGCAAACTTTCGAAACAGCATTGAAGGATCATAGTGGTATACAGTCTCTCCACTCTGGAGTAGATACTGCACTGACATGCAGATCCCAGCTGTACGTGTCCCATACAAAAAGCAGCGAAACGCAAAATACACTTACAGAATACATACAATACGCTAAATGCAAAAAACCAAAATATGGACGATTTGTGGAGTTGCTTTCCCTAGTGACATGGATAAATATTTAAGGTTAATTCTTTAATTGTGATGACAATATAGATTTATTACAGTTATCATTGATGAGTATTACATTTATCGGTGGTTTTTATGACATTTATGGTTACCATTGAATACAGTTTATGATCGGTGTTTTTATTACATTTATGGTTGGTTTTTGTTACACTTATGGACGATATTACATTTATGGGCACATTTTAGCACAATTATGGTTGATGATACATTTAATGAGATTATTATGAAGCTTACAGTCGTTTGCTGTATGAACAAAATCGAGCGCAAGTTAAATCATCCAGCTTAGTACTTGACTATTGCCAACTCAGCTTCTGCTCATGGTCACCGAATGAAAAAATCACAAGGAACTGGTCATTGCATGAGTCTACCAGGTCATGATGAGTACAAAGTTATACCCCTATGAGCTAGTTCAGGGCTCATAACCAAAGAATACACTCTGTCCTAAAATATGGTTTAAGACAACTAGAATACCTACAAAACTTCATGGTATGTTTAATTGATGTTAAATTTGAACACGGTTTGAACTAATTTTGGATAATTGGATGGTGAAGTAATGTCTTTTAAATCTGCAAATGTAATCTCATCTAATATTCTTTTTAAATTGCACACTTGTCTTTAAGACTAATTTGTAATATTGTGACATTCAGCTAAAGGACACCATGCATTTTTGAGAAATTTGAAAAATATGAAGATCCAATTATCCCAAATTAGTTCCAATTGTGTTTTTACTGGTTTTTAATATGCATTAGGTGATGTGAATTTTTTTCTTTCAGATCAACACTACATACATGTATACTGATGGCCAGTGAGTGAAATGCATGAGCAGAAGTTGAAACGTTTTGATTTATTGTTGATATGTCATTACAAAAATATTGTCATTAAAGCCATTAACTATTTGCTGCGGTTTTATGAATTTGGATTGAAAATAAACTCAGCCCATACAGTAGTATGTACAGTTCCATTTAAGAAAATACTTATTGCATCAAATTGTGAAAGACTTTAAAAATTGTATTTTAGTCAGTAAATCTGCATAACCTCATCATTACTTAAATCTGTACTTTTAGAACAGTTAATAGTTTCTATAAACTCAAACTCAGAAAAAGGTGTAACCCTGAGACAGTGATCCTGATAAACATTTGTTTTTATTGTGGCTCAACATTAAAGGGTGCTTTTCAAAATTAATCCATTTATTTATACGTGTTTTACATTTAAATTCATCGCTTTAGAGATACAAGGCTTAAGTGAATCGCCTTGTTTTTGAAGTTTAATTTTCTACACTGTGTAGAAGAGAGACTTTCTTCAGCGCAACAAGTTCAGGATGAGATTCTTGAACAAACGCTAATATGAATATCGTCGCTAGAGGGCAACCTTCACGCATGCGCTTTAGCTGTTGTTTCAGGGATTTACAAAGACTCTATGAAAACAAATGACTTTCAAAAGAAGAAAAGCATATGAGCTTACATTTGCAGAGTAAAACCAACATTACTACATTGTCCCATTATCCAAAATTAGTTCCAATTGTGTTCAAAGCTTTTTTGGACACAGTGCAATTTTTGAAATATGATAATTTTCCAAGTGTTACCAATTATGCAAAATAACTCACATGCAAAACTGGTTTACAATAGACCATGTTCCGAACCGCGCGAGACATTCCGAGATATCGCGAGAATATACGGTTCGCAGTGGACGCGTTCTCGCAACACAGGACAAACTGCATAAAACAGGACAAGTCGATAATTACGTTAACACTGCATAAAATATATGAAGTTGCAATCTTTGCTCATTTCTGCACTTTTTCTAGTTCCATACAAAGTTTGAATTGTATTACTAAGCTGGAATCATGTTTCTAAGGGCATGTATTAAAGTCTCGCGAGATCTCGCAATCAGCGGAACATCGTCTATTACAACCATTCCCACAGCCTTTTATCGTTATCATTGCTTATACTGATTGTGTATGTGGCAAGAGTTAGGGTAAAATGGTTTGAAACTAGAACATGTAAATTTATTAGTCAATATTCCTGGGTTTTTTTGAAAAAATATTGTTCGTGCGTATGCATAAAGAAGCTTTCCAATCAAATTTGCAAGCAAGTTGGTGATTTCCTTCCAAATAATTTCATTTCTGACAAATATGCGGTGATTATGCAACATTTCTGAACAACACTTCGTCATTTTTAGCAAAAAATGTCCGCATCATTGGAAATTATTAATAGTGCAATTCAAATGTGGCTACTTAATTATGCAAGCCACTGACTTCTAGATCCATGGTCATCCAAACATTCCAAGTACCGGTACCCTACGCTGGTCCCATTTCGCTACTAATTCCTTTAGTTTGTTGCTCCTCCGATTTCTGTATACAGACAACACGATTGGAAGTAATGTGGGATAATTCCAGGATAGTGTTGTAATGTTGTTCACTATGCAAATGTAAGCTCACATGCTTTCCTCTTTTTTGCAATACACTTGTTTTACGGGTAATTTGAAATATTGTAACTTTCAGATATAGGGCATCTAACACTTTTGATAAATTTGAACAATTGAAAGATCCAATTCTCCAAAATTAGTTCCAATCGTGTTACACAGACTTGATGGATGGTTGATGACATTGACATCTCCTCCTCCTCCTCCTCCACATTGTGTGTTTGGCAATAGTAGAGGGTGCAAAAATAACCGTACGCCTCGTTGAAATTTAGACAGTAACTGTATCTTAAATTTTCAATTAGGAAAGTAAATCACATTGTACATATCAAACACCTGAAACTCATTGCTATGATATGTAAATTGTATTTATTGTGTTTTGGTCTTTGCATTTGTGAAATCTCAAAAATCATCAACTTGCATTTGTAAGCCTTCAGCAGATGATGTTATGTTTCAAACGAGACGAAGTTGGCTATTAGAACTATATTGAGCTTCTTCTATACAAAGATAAAGTAAGTTTACGCTTACTTTGCAAACTTACTTTGAATTGTGATTTTGCTACTTTCAAAATAAGAATTAGCGACTCCCGATTGTAAATAATGGCGGCCCCTCATCATACTTTTGTCCAAAGTTACTAACACTTTTGTATGCTTACCTCTGGAACTTTTCCTGCAGAATAAGCTCTCATCAATTTGGGTGTTCCAGACAGTGGTTGACCACATACCGATACCTTCAGATGATAATTTCCTTCAGTCGGAAATTCCATGGTAACATGACACAAGCTCTCATTCCATGCTGAAATCTCAACTGGTAGCGGGATGTTAATTTGGCCAATGACGTCATCCATGAACTGAATGAGATTCGCCTGTACATGTACGTATGGTGCAACTGCGACATCACATCCTTTGCAGTCTTTCGTCCGAATATTTAAAGTGTGTTCTTCTCCGACTTGGAGAATTTCGGTAGATAATCCACTTAGTTCACTCATGTGGCCTACAGCAGATGAAGTTTGGACATGACCGAATTCGTTCACAGCAGGACTCGCATCTAGTTCAAAATCCAAGCAACTGTTTTCTTCCAAGTCTGTGTTCACACTTGTTGTCAAGACATTTTGAATTTGTTGTTTCATTTCATCTTTCAAAAGAAGAAACTGTGCAGAACTTGCATAGTTTATTTGCATCTCTGCAAATTCACGGGTGTTACTCAATGACTTTTCTCTTCTCTCTAAATTTTGTATTTGACTTTTCAAAACATTGTTTTTAAGTTCGAAAGCCTTTCGATATGTTTCTTGGGTTTTCTTTTGCATTTCCCGGGCATTTTGTATAATTTTATCAACATGTTTGTTTATTTTTTCCATTCCTGTTTTCAGATTTTCCTCAAGCTGTAGAATTTCGAGTACGACAGCATTTCGCGCATCAGCTGTTCGTATTCTGTCTTGGTCTAGTTTCTGTACAAATTCTCTGAAATCCTCTTTCGGTTTGACGGCAGCCTTGTCTACGGACACGTATTGATGTGTTGGGTTCGGGTGTTCAGTCAATGCGCATTTTACACACACGCATGTTTCACAAGTTTGGCAGAAAACCTCGATGGCAGCGTCGCTGTGCTTCTCGCAATATGTTTCTGGTTGTTCGATAGTCGGGTTTGTGAGTTTTTCTGTCTCGAAATCTTCGATACTCATAATTCTGTGTTTTCGTGTCATCTTGCCCTTGCTGTGGACGGTGCTGCAACGCCCACACAGGTATTGAGAACACTCTATGCATCGCCTGTCAGCGTTCTTACTTGAACACGTTTCACATGGTACACCTTGGCTTTCAGCAGCTTTCCTCTTCGAACGATCGATGTAGTCGAAGAAGTGAGAGATTACTCTGTTCGGTGGCAATCCCTTAACGCCTCCTACTGGCAAACTTACGTGCTGTCGACAACAAGGACAGACCAATCTACCATGGTTTGTCTGTACCCACCGTTCAAGACAATGCTCACAAAAGCTATGTTGACAGGACAGGAGTTTGGGTGTCTTATAAACTTCGAAACACAGTTGACATGTAAGCATTTCCTCTTTCAGAGATTTGTGATCATCGTCTTCGGAATCGTCTGACGCCATCTTGTTGACGGGATATGATCGTCAGCTCAAATCTCAACAATATCATACTATGAACTCAAGCCTCACTTCCTGGTATTTGGGAGCAATACCGGTTCTCATACGCTTAATAAAATCACGTGGTTATTCAACAGTCGACCAATGGCGTTTGGTTAACAGGTTGTCGGCTCGGCCTGACTGTGGCAGGGCGAATCGTCGAATATATGCTCACAGTCACTAGTCAGTAGTCAGGTAACGACGGACGGCACTCTTCTGAAGTAGAGGAGGGCCGCCCGCTGTGTATCTGGCTCACAGTCACCTGTGGTCGGTCTATTCCGCTCGGCGTCTATGCCCCCATAGACGTGTGTACACATGCCTGAGAAGTAGGCATATGTAACACGTCTATGGGAGCATAGACGCCGAGCGGAATAGACCGACCACAGGTGACTGTGATCTGGCTACAAATGATACTGCAGATATTCGGTGAACTTCAAACTTTTCCCATGCTAATTTTGCTCAGAATTAAATATTTTCCATTTTTTAAATAATCACATGGTTATTCAGTAGAATTTACGAAATCTACAGTTACTGTAATTTCACTTTCGATTTTAAAATGGCGAAAATGGAGGTGAGTCGTCAGGTCGAAAGACGAAGCATGGCCCCTCCAGAAAATGTCCTGAATTAACGGATTGAAAAGATCATTCGTTTGATTTCGAATGTACACAATGCCTTTTTGAAATTCTTTAAAAACAATTTGGGGGGATTGTTTGTTTGGTTTTTTTTGTTTTTGTTGTTGTTGTTGTTGTTTTTTTCATTTTATGTCGCCAATTCTTGCGTATGATAGGTTCAGAGTTATTAGATATTAATCTCTAATTTGAGGTTTGTCGAGTTTTGAGATAAGCATCAGAGTCTGAGAATCTGAAAAGTCAACTCTACCAAAGCCAACAGGCTTGATACAAGCACACGCTAACTTTCCGACCACCAGTTATGTTTGTAATGGTATCCCATGAGCGTTTATTTCACTTTACACAATCTCACCTTCTTCATGCAGTTTCCGTACTAACCACACCGGTCCGTAGTACTGAAACTGCACTATTGTCAATCTGGCCTCCTTTGATTCTTGAAAAATTATAGTTTTCACTCTTTTAGACTATCCGCTGCATTAGATACGGTCGATCATGATATCCGGTTCAACCGTCTCCAATTCACTTTACTGCTCTATCCTGTTTTCAATCTTGCCTCTAAGGCAAAATCCATCCTGGCATACAATCTGCTTCATCTATCTCGCTTGGTGTCCCTGACCTCTTTGGTTTGTACACTGACCCTCTTTTCTACGGAAGCGAATTCGTACCATTTTATAAGATAAAGGGAAAAATTTCGAATTACGAGTCTTCAATTATCGTAATTACTGGAATTAAAAACGTGAATTAACAACTCGTATAACGAAAACCAAAACATTCGTAATTACGAGTTTTAAAGTCTGGTCATAAACGAGTTTTTTGAATCTCGTAATTGCGAGTTTTGGATCCTAGGACTACTTTGTTGTGGCATCAAGTTTCTTTTATCTGATTTTCTGAAACAAAAATAGGTTAACAGACGTAATATACTTCTATTGTTTTTTGTGTGCTTTTTATGAAACACAATTTTTTCGTTATGTGTTGAGTTGTTACGGATGTCAATCACGTTGATGTCAACTTTGCTATACACTTGCCTTATATACCTTACATGTCGCCCAGTGACCAATAAGTCTAGAACTAGTGAATGAGGCCATACATGAGGTTATGATATTGAAGTAGCCGTGTAAAGAGGTCTGACCATGCATGATGTCCACATGTACCGAGGATAGTATGACGAGTTTACATTTCAATTGTCTGTAAATAACTGCTGTACAGACAGGAGGTGTTTTTACGAACACAAGCACTTGGGAGAAGGGAACAACATCCAGCACTATGCAACATTAAAAGTAAACAAGTGGCGCTTTCTTTGAAGACTTTGTGCCGCAACTATGTTTATGTTTCCCGACGTCAATTCGCTAGCTAGCGATTCCCCGAAGGGAGATGGTGAGCTGTAATACATGGTGGAGAATTTCGGTGTACAGAGCAAGCTCTCAGTTGGAAAAGTTAGCACCAAGCGGAAGAACGTACAGCGCGATGGATGCAACCCAGAACGAAGGTATAAATGTTGTTGAATGGCAGCAAGATGTCAAGACCAAGTTGGCAGAACTATGTGACACCGGATATGTAACCTACGATTGCTTCGGAATGGGCATATTCCGTGGTCGCGAAATTGAGAATGCCCGACGATGGTGGCAGCAGACGGCCGAAGTAGTCACCAAACTGCGACAAGAACCAAAGGAGCCAATTGAGAAGATCCTAAGTACGAATGAATATACTGTGAGTGGTGCGACACACTTTGGCTGCTTCTGTATGTGATCAAATTCACGGAAATGTTAAATTATAGTGCCGTATTTATCTCCTGAATTTATAGAGAATGGGTCCTTCAAACAAGAGATAGATGTAACTGGACTAGTTAGATTTATTACGCCCCCTGGCGGGAGCCACACGAAATGAAATGTACGAGGATGATTATAGCTAGTTGTCAATCTCGCAAGTTTAATTTTGTAACTGAAGTTGTAACGTACGGTGGCCCCCACACGTCACATGGAATTATATGATTTTGAAATATAAACTCATATTTTTCCAGGCAATAATTATGAGATTTTATTTCCTCGAGACAAATTTAAATTTTGTTGGATGGAACTGTAATTAATCGGGACAAAACTCAGTTTTTTTTGACGGACTAAACTTTCTAATTTTTACAGTACAAATTTAATTAGTGGGCACAACTCTTATTACGAAAGCAAAACTAATTCTGGTGGATGCAACTCTAATTTTGGCATACAAAACTCTGCGGGTACAACTCTATAGTATCGTCTTATTTTTATTTTCAAGGTAAGCACTTTTAATTCTTTAAAGTAATCTATTCTTTTGCATTTTACAAGTTTAAGTTTTAATACTTAAAAACAATTTGTTTCTAAAGACTGACCTTATAATCCATGAAGAAATTGTTTTTTTGTTTTTTGAAGAGTCAACTTTTAATAGCTGTATTAAAAGCTGTGTGATTTCTTCACAAAACACTCCTAATACTTTTTAAATATTCATTTCAGAGAAGAAAAAGTTAATTATCAAACGCTAACTCTTAGTTTTTCCAAGACTAAAAGTTCAATGTTTTGCACAAATCATTTTCTTTCCTGAAATAAATTTGTAAAGTTCTGAAGAAATCCGTTGGTTTTCGAGATAAAAAATTATATTTCATTTTTGAAAGGAGCAATATAAGTGAAAATTGTCTTTTACACCAGTAAATTTCAATCAAATTTCTAGTCGCACAACCTACTGACGTTATTGCTCAGATCTGGCGGACCCGGCTCAGTTTCAATCAACAGTGACTAACTTTGTCATTAACGAATCTGGCTTCTCCTCTTAATGGGAAGATGACTATCACACAACCATACAGAGGGGATACAAAACAGAGCGACTGATGAAGGGATCCCATTCGGTCCCGTCGCACACGGTCAGGACGAATTACTCAAACATAAAACCGTTCTTAGGGACCCAGAGGTCAAGTAACCAGGGTTAAAGCACTATCAATTCACCCGTGTCTCGCCAGGTATTCCACGCAAAATAACAATGATCCACTCATTCACTGTATCGTAGCACTCCCAGGGTATCACTAAAATGGTAGATCCGATGTTTGGAGGTGCCTTCATTTACTTTAAAAGTCATTCCGGTCGAATGGCAACTCTACGTTTTGACCCGTTTGCTTGTCCGTGACAACGATGAAGTCTAGAATCGGAGACACTGGGTTATCGGTTTCGGAGGTAAACTTGGGTGTTGCATGGTGGGATACTTAAACTTCCGCCGCCGTTTAAATACATTTTTGCACTAGTCTGAAGACTGTTTTACTCTCCCGCAAAATGTTACTCTGTCGCACTAGAAAGAATTTGCTATGCACAACAGGTTATTGCGCCCTCACATGAAATATTTCTCCGTGTAACTAAATTCCGCATTCCAGAAAAGTAAGTTTGACCTTTTCGTTCTTTCTTTTCCGTTGTTTATCAGTTCTGTTTTACCAAATGCTTAAATCATGCTCAACTGTAGAAAATGTATATTAAAGGAATTAATTTTGTTGTCTTCAAAAAATAATTCTGTCCATTTGTAAAACGTTTTATTCAATGTATTGCAATTTGCTGCTCTGAGAAATTCTTTTTTCCATAAAGAAATTAATTTTATTCTTCGAAAATGAAACTTATCTTTAAAGAATTTAAATTTTCTGCTCTAAGAACATAGAGGTCGTATCATCCATTGAAGTAGCACAGTTCGTGCTCAGAAATAAATCTAAAATGAGTTTTGAGATGAAAAAACAATTTTTACTTCTGTTTTACAATATAAAAATATTTTTGACGAACAAATAGTTTAAAGTTAATGTTAAGTTTATTAATTTAAATATTTTAAAAGTTTACCCGAAAATAAAATTTCCAGTCCAAAATTAACAGTTTGCTTTGGAAAAATAAAATCTCTTACAAATATTAAAGATATTGTCAAGAAAAATTAGAGTTTATATTCAAAAGTAATAACGTTCCGTGACGTGGAGGGGCCACCATAGTAACGTGGTAATAACGTATTTAAACAGAAATGTAAGCTTCGAAATGAAAAGCATTAAACGATGGTTCTGTAATAATTGACATGAAGTGTTGAAGGCATAGTAAGAGATTATCTCTCGCAAAAGAAAGATGCACGTTTAATATTTGAAGGGATGTATTATCATGGTCAGCTTAATGTAAAGAAGGGACTCAAAAGACACAGAGATAATCATGCGGGCAGTTCGGACATAGCATTAACCCAGCAGAGGGCAATATGACGATCCGTGACTTACCGTTAAAAAATCACGACACAAAGGTCCAATGTGTGATCAAACCATACGTAGATAAATTCAGTGCAATCCTACATGGTATCGTTGTATTGATCATGTGACACATACCATTGCTTGGAAGCTAGAGTCCAATCCAGTTGTGCGAAGTACGGTTTAAGAATTTTTTTTGTTGACTGTGTGTTAATGCACTTACGCCTTGACTACTTATTAGGTACTTATGTATACCACTCCCTCTTATTTACATATTGACAAAAACAAGGTTGGCGTCATTAAATTGTCATTGCTAAGGGGTGTAAGCACATTCAGACCAGGTCGGGACAGACTGATTTAGTAATTTTACTCACCGATGCTAATATCTAGTTGAGCTAAGTAAACTTGAAGAATTTCATCGTTGACTGTATGTTGTTATAGTTGACCCCTTGACTACTTAGGTGCCCATGTATACCACTCCCTCTTATTTAAATATTGACAAAAACAAGTTTTGTGTCATTAAAGTGTCATTTTTGAGGGGCATAATGTCATAAAATTGTCATTTCAAAGGGATGTAATCTCATTCAGATCAGATTTGAAAAGAATGATTCTAGATATGCTGCACACCTATACCAAAATTGAACAAAGTGTTTATAAATAGATCACGTTGGAATTTTACAGCACACAGGATGTAGTAATTCCATATTGCACTTGAAGTGAGGGACATTGTTGTTGCTCAGAATAGTAAGATATTTGCATGCGTTATATTGTATGTATGACGCTATATTAGGTCTTCCAAAGATGCTAATATAACAGAGTGTCATCAAACTAAAGAGTAACCTGATCCCCATAAATTTCAATTATTAGTAGCTGCCTTGGATAAGCTACTTTATCTGACATTAATGTTGGATCAAGACCCATGATTCTGAATTAATAAACTACCAACGCGTATGCAAAAGGTCAATATCAGGCTAAATCACACAGGTATGGTATCGCCGGAGCAACAACTACAGACAAGCTTCTTGGAGCACGATGGCTCTGGGATAAAATGACATGGGGGTTCAGCTCAGTTCACTTGTGTCCTTTGATTGCAGTAGTATTGTAATGACCTTGAAATCCCAACTAATTAATATATTTTGCAACTATTTATGATTAAATTCAAGGTTAAAAGACAAAGAAGTTGTAGCGTCAGCGGCAACTTTATTTGAAGAAAATATCTTAAAACAGTGTCATGACATTCCATTTTATTATAGTAAAATCGCTTCGTGTAGGCTGTTGTCTGGACCTGCGAGCATGCAGGCCTTTCATGAGTTTCAATCGTAAGATTACATAGTAAATCTGAATGAGATTCTTCAGGGTTGATCTTCATCCTACAGTCAACACAGTTCTCCTCATGGTTCGATGTCAGCAATATAAGATGATGTATGCACTGATGGTCTCAACACAAGAAGTTGGTAGTTCTAATTACATTCATTTACACAACTGCACACATCTAGAGTGAAGGTAAAGCTTTGAAAAATGAAGTATTACAAAAATTATTATTCAATCTTGAATGCCGGTGCATATTCAACAACATGCTGTTTCTCTCAAGACACAAGAAATAGAAAAAAAACTTTATTTCAGTTTTATCAATCTAAGACTCACAACGCAAACTGTAAATCAGTCACTTGAATTCTTACAAACTGAATCGCATTCTAAGCCATAAAACAATTTGAAATTGAATGTTATTTTGTATTTTCTGCGTTTATTTTAGTTCTTCCAGTAATTTTCTGTAATGTACAGACCACTGAGACAAGGTGTGTAGTGGTCTTTAAACAATAAATTATTATTATTATTATTATTCTGTTGAAGAAAGCACATATGATCGAAATTACTTCAACTGTTCTTAATATATAATGATGTAAAACAAATGCTCACATTATTTCATGAGACGCTAATTTTCAAATGCCATCATCAAACATGTTATAGTCACCAAACTCTAAGATGCAAACATGTATGTGATCAATCATTTTCATTCACCTAATACCTTGTAAAACATTAGACAAAGTAAAATATGGCATGCCTTCAAAAATAACGAATATTCAGGAAATTTCAAAATAGAAATAAAGCGTTTGAAATTCTTAGAACAAGCATCTTTGATATTAAGCTGATAGCAGAGAACAGAATACAAAGCCTTAGGGCATTGATACATATTAACTAAATATCAAACATTACAGCTATTTTTTTTTACTTTTTGACACAATACAAAAATTAGAAGTCCGAGTATTTATGCTAACTTTCTGAAACCTTAAGAAGGACATGACCAGGAAGCCGTATATTTACCATGAAAGCTATCAGATCAGCAATATCAGAAAAGATCACCTTTCTTTGACCGATAGGAGGAGAGAAAAATTGGGCACAAAGTCTGTATATGAAAATTCCATCACCAGCTGTAGAAAAGTATGTTAGGTCATCCCTTTGAACATGCATACAAACCATTATGGCTATCAAATAAGCAATTCCATGGATGAAGATATTGAAAGTCAAAAAAGAGTAAAATGAACACAAAAAATCGGTAAAATTTCTGAAAGATATTATTTTCTAAAATGTATGCCAATTACATTTGTGCCTCAATTTGAATAAGTGCACCCTTTCAAAGCTGACTATCAAATTTGAGAGCACTTGACCAGTCGAATCAGGGAAGAGTTTAACCAAAATTCAGAAAAGAAGCCTCTTACATTTCCACATACCTATTCTATGATCACTTGAAGAGCGAATTCATGATCATATTCAAACACGATCGGAACTAATTTGGGATGATTGGATGGTGAAGTAATATCAATTTATTCTACAAACGTAATCTCATCTGCTTTTCTTTTTACATTACACACTTGCTTTTATGAGTAATTTGTAATACTGCAACATTCAGCTATACAGCACCTAACACTTTTGAGAAATTTGAACAAAATGAAAATCCAATTATCCCAAAATAGTTCCAATCGTGTTTTCAGTATATTTTCGATCGGATTCGAACTGACAATATACGGCACCCTGTCAGCTAGCGAAGACATCACAGTCCCCTCCTCAAGGACTACTTGAACATCAACTATGAACGTTTTCTGACCAAACTTTTATGATATATGATAGGAAATAGTCATCAACTACGTATCTGAATGTAAAGTTGAAGGCTTATGTTCTGGATGAATTTAGTCAGCCTCGTAGAAAAACAAATAAATTGTTGTCAATGAAGAATTAAAACGTATTATAATGTCTTTCTCTGTGAAGAATATAGTACAATGCTTTTCTAAACAAAATATACAAAACTATATAGCCTTGTACTATATACTTTAACGGCGTGAACAGCAATACCAGACATGAGAGCAATCGACAATCAACCTTTCTAATAATACTATAAAACAAAAAGAAATAAATCATTTCATCAACACACAATCTGTTGTCTGAAGTAAAATGAAAGGTAACGATCGACGTGATACATAACCTTACCGTGGATCATTCCATTTCATTCTCAAAATTTATACCTGTTACTTCATCAGCTTCAAATATGCTTATTTCGTGTGATTTTCGGATGAGTTCTGTCTGTGTCAAAACATAAGCTTGTGCAAGTTCCAGTCACCCTGCACTGAACGTTGAATAGGCGGCGCCGACGTTGAAGAGGATAATGCCATTTACATATCGAGGCACCTGCTACTTCGTTGACGTCTGCACTGCCTACCGCCTAATGTATAGTATGGGTGACTGGAATGTTGCTCAAGCTTATGTCTTGGCGATGTGTCTTTCTGATTCGGCAGAAAATATCAAGTATAAATTTAATGAACTAGAGAGAACAAGCGACGGTTACGTGATTTTTCGTGATTATGTGATTTTTTACATTTTTTACGTCATTTTCACTGTGAAATTGAACACTGAAGGTGACACGGTGTAGTCTGCATAGTCATTTAGTTGTCCAACTTTGTTGGTTTGACATGTATCTACACACGTCTATGGGCCGCGTAGGCGCAGAGCGGACTTGCATCCAACAAGTAACTGTGTTTTGTATTCGAACATCCAAGGATCATACGTCATCTTGAAAATTATATGTTATGAGTGCAGTCAACTTTTTAAAAACATGACAATCTTAATCAATATATAATAACAAGAAATGTGAAGATACTTTGAAAAATCAATATTTCAAAAAAAGCTAATTAAAGCAACAATGACTGGGAATCTAACGAAAACGTTTAAAGTTGAGAAAGAAAAAAAACTGGTATACAATGAGCTAGCTTACTTCAAATAACAGGCAGTGCGGCTGTCATAACATTGATTTATGATAATATAGATCTTATGAAGATGAAATATACTTCACGTCGGTAGAAATCATGTCTAGATTAAATACATGTTAAAAGTGACTACAAAGGGTATGTGATTATTGGTAAAAAATATCGTAAAATATGCTCCAATGTGTCAATGTAAACCGACATACTCCTCAACTACTCTTTTTTGTGGAAGGGTCTTACTGAGTGTGATGGCATGGGATTTTCTGTACTGCTGGAAGCAGCACTACCACTCACATTCCTTTCTCTGGGTTCTTCTTTAACAGCAACTGCCAGGGTGTCTACCTGCTGCGCCTGTGGTACTGTATGTTGACGGTTTGTGCCCTAGAACGTAAGAAATTGTTATTGAAAAAGGATGTAACGACTAAGGAGACAAAACAACACACAAACGTAGACGATGAGAAAGAACAATTGTTCAGTGATATTACAATTGATCCCTACATGTAAAAAAATCGAAGTTTTTGTGAAATAAATATCCATGATGGTCTCTTCTGTTTCAATGTAACTTTATATGTTTGAAAGCATGTCTTCACGATGGACATGCTTTTTGCAAAATAAGCAGGGTCACTTGCAACCCAATCAATAATGAAAATAGTCCGCCTATAATTGTTATAGCCAGATATATATCAAATATTTAGACAGTTCTTTATATATGTAAACTATCGATTTTTTTGTATGATGTGAAATGCTATTTTTCTTCCATTCCATTCATATAAGTAAGTTGTTTTGAGTCATAACTGTACCAAGCTTCATCGAATTGGTTGTGGTCGCCATAATTATATAGCTTAAACCAAAGTGTCACTTATTATTAAATTAGAAACCTGCTGGCATGAAGCTGCCTAATGACACACTGTCATATAATTGTATCATTAATATATGTGGTAAGTGTCACTAAGTTTGGCCTGGTCCTTCTACACATAGGTATACACCCCTTTACGGGAAAATTTGTTAAACATTCCACTCATCAATTATCATTAACTTAATATTGCTAAATGGCATTTAAACATGTCATTTGGTGTACGATCAATGTATGTAGGAAGATCTCCCAGATATAAAGTTGTCATTCTGATTGTATCTTGCACCTGGATATCTATTTAAACAAATTAGCATTGATTATGTAATCTACACCGACACAAAGCCATTAAGTTCTTACCTTTAACAATAAGAATGTATGTTTTAATGCAGATCTTATAATTGATTAAATCATAGTTCACTTTGATGCGCAGGAATATGTCTATATTACATACATGTTTAAAGGGACTACCAAGGGTATATGCATGGTAATAGATAAAAGGCATTTTAAAATATGTTTCAATCTGTGTACCATATCAGTAGATATACTACCAAACTACTCTATTTTGTTATAGGTTCACGTTGAGTGAGATAGCATGGGATTTTCAATACTGCTGGTAGCAGCACCACGACTCACATTACTCTCTCTGCGTTCTTCCTCCACAGCAACTGGCCGAGTGTCTACGTACTGCACCTGTGGTACTGTATTTTGATGGTTTGAAGTGGTCTGGAACAAAAGAAATTGTTATTGAAAAAGATTTAGAGATTCTCAGCTTGAGTTTTCAATATCGAGACATAACAACACGCAAAAGTAGATGACGAGAAAGAACAATCGTTTATTGAAATTACAAATAACTCTGCAAACGGTTTTCATATTCATATTATGTTGTAAAATCGTAGTAAACTGTCAATACATTAAAACTCATCATCATGCAGCTAATCATTATTCAATTTTCTTAATGCGAAATAAGCATTATTTTGCACATTTTTTGAAACGCTTAAAGGTATTCTTGATAACATCGTACCACACACCACATAAATATGCTTAAATCTGTGTACAAGATCAGTAGATATACTACCCAACTACTCTTTTTTGTCAGAGGGTTTTGTTGGGTGACATAACATGGTATTGTCAATACTGCTGGTAGCAGCACTACCACTCACATTACTTTCTCTTCGCTCTTCTTTCACAGCAACTGGCTGAGTGTCTACGTGTTGCACCTGTGGTACCGTAGTTTGATGGTTTGAAGTGGTCTGGAACAAAAGAAATTCTTATTGAAAAAGATATAGAGATTCTCAGCTTGAGATTCCAATAACAAGACATAACAATACACAAAAGTAGCTGACGAAAAAGAACAATCGTTTAATGAAATTACAATAAACGTATTTGTGAAATAAATATTCTTGATGGTCTGTTCTGTTTCAATGTAACGTTATATGTTTAAAATAATTTCTTCCTGGTGGGCATGTTTTTGGCAAAATTGGCAGAGCGACTTGCTGACCCAATCAAAATTGAAAATTATCTCTACCTATAATTGTTGCATCCATCTAATACATGACTTGGTTAATTTACTTCCTGATGCACTAGCTAAAATATACACTTATTATATCTACTTGGGAAGTGCTTTACCCCTGCAAACGGTTTTCATATTCAAATTATGTTGTTAAATCGTAGTAAACTGTCAATACATTAAAGCTCATCATGCAGCTAATCATTATTCAATTTTCATAATGCGAAGTAAGCATTATTTTGCACATTTTCGGAAACGCTTAAAAGTATTCTTGAAAACATCTTACCGTTTCCCCAGAATTGGCAGACTCTTCAATTTTGGGATTCTGTTCATCTGCTTTCCCGCCTTTAGCGGTATTTTGAGCCCTTCTTTTGCCCTTTTTCTTTGAAGTGCTGGTTGTATGCTGTTGTAACAAAGCACGAATTGACATCTACGTCATACTGACAGCTTCAATAGAAATCTGATCCTTTTCTACCCTACCGACAAATTGATTCACTGAGCTTCCCAATTCTACTTTTGAAGTTAGCTTCATCGCTTCTAGTGAATATATTTCATCATGAACGATATAAATTATTGAAGGCACACAACTTGATATCACCGAGGAGAGAGTAACAGTCTAAGATATGAATGTTCATCCTTCAGCTATTCATTATTAATTTGTCATTACGAAAATTATCACTAATTTTAGCTTTTGACAAGTGTCTATAGGTATCTTGATGCAACCTTACCGTCACAAGCCCTGTCGATTTTTCTCCAGAATAAGCAGACTCTTTATTTATAGAATCCTGTTCATCTGCTTGGCAGGTTGTCACGGTAGCTGACGCCTTTCTTTTGCCCTTTTTCTTTGGCGTGCTGGTTGTTTGCTTTTGTACAAAATCCTGCCACATCTGTATCGTACTGGCAAAATTTGCAAAATGTTCCGTTGCCACAGGATTTTCCAATTGTTCTTTTGACACTCTCTTTTTCTGTAGGAATGATAATTGTATTCCATCAATCAATGTGTTATCATTACAGAGGGGAATAATGTTATGGCCTTAACTTTGACGAAATCCCTCATTAGCTAACATTAAGTCTGTGACATGTGTTGTTCCCATTTATTTTCTCTCTCTTTTTTGATATTTTATTGAAGGCCTTACATTACAAACCCATCATCTAGACACCACAACTAAAATTTGCTAAAACCTGACAATTGAACGATGAAAAACGAAAGTGTTCATACATAAAAATCTCTAACTCTGATACGAATAAAGCAAGTAAGCCATACTGTTCTGTGCCCGAAAATCAAAAACCCAAATGGTGAATAGCAGGATCTGGTCACACTTATGCCCTGACCACATAAGGGCAAGATAAATAACGCCATTCGTAAAAACTAAAAAGATAAGCTTATGTGATGGGTACATTTTGGCGAAAAAAATGTTTCACAATTAAAGTGAGACTTTCATTGTTCCCATATGATCTGACTGTGATGCTGAAAATAGAATACAATGTAATCAACACGATTCTTTTGAAGAACTGAACCCCTGTATTACACCTAACATCAAATATGGAAATAACGGAAACAGCGATTATGCAAATTTCATCAGTATTGACGTAAAACAGACGGGAAGCAGCACTGGGTAATCTAAAAAACAAAATTTTACAAGCATTTTACTGAATTATTGTTCGATAAAACAATAGACAAAAACACCCCTAAATTATTATTATAACAATTTTCACAAATCCAAATTAGGTTACCCTTAGCAATCTATCAAAATCGTTTGGAAATTATTAAACCAGTAGAACATATTGTTTGACACACACACTCACACATACCCATCGACTGATCCCGTGCAAACATAAGATATGGCAAGATTTTGTGCTCCATGGTGCTCATTAGGAAGCCATAGCCAACTATGAGCTTTGAAATTAGTTTGCATTAAGTCAGTCAAACTATTGATACTTTGCCTTACAACAATTTAACGTGAGATTACAATGTAATGAGTTTTAGTTATTTGAGTACATTCTGATACACGCTAACCTTTGCAGACTTTGCTGATTTTTCGACAGACTCTCCTTTTCTAGAATCCCGTTCATCTGCTTGTCCAGCTATCACGGTAGCTGAAGCCTTTCGTTTGCCTCTTTTCTTTGGTGTGCTTGTTATTTGCTGCTGAAAGAAAGCCTGAAATATCTGAATAAAACTGACATTACAAATCTGTCTGTTGCTAAAGAATTCTTCAATTTTTTTCTGAAATATATAATATAATAATATTTATATAAAGACCACATAAATCAACATGATTTGTGGCTACACTTAAGAGGGATCGCAACTTTGGTTTAACTCAAACCTCTCTTAAAAAGTGGATCAAGTCAGTATTGATCTTTTCTATCTGGGCCTATTTCATGTTGATTGTTACGGACTGCTAATACAGCTTTCTTTCCTCACGTTAGTGGCAGAAGTACCTGGGCATATGAGGCAGGTGCTCCCTTGGCACCGGCGTGAGCGAAAAGGTAGTGTACAGTCGCTTTCATCATATTCCTAATCATACTGCAAAATGGTTTAGTTGCCCAACAGTTTATACTATTCGAGAAAGGGAACATTTTAAGTGGTAACCCCGACCGAGCCCCCCTCACACACGGAGTGCCCTGACACGAATGCGTCCAGCTCAAAAATGATGTTCAAGCAAGACACAAGCAGTGTAGTCCAAATGACTTGAGCTTCAAAGGTAATCCAGGGAGTCCGATTCAAATGAGTCGCGGCGCAAAGCGAAGGCATTTCACGAATAGCATCGAGATTCAAGACTTGGATTGAAGTTGGCTCAAAGCGAATGCATTTCACGAGAGTTGCATGGAGGTTCATGAGAGTTGCCTGGAGGTTCGTGAGAGTTGCATTGGGCGTTTGTAAATGTTGAAATGACCTAAAACGACCAAAACCCACCCAAACCGATCCAAAAAATTGTGGAAACAACCTGAAACGAGCCAAGTTATATAGGATCAAAAAGGTGCGATCCCTCGAAAGATCGACTGAAACTTAGCCAAGAAACTTACTTTCGTACTTTTTGTATCAAGCGAAGATACACCCAGACACATCAAGTTAAGGGGCCTATTGCTATTCTGTTATGCACTCAATGCACTCCCGCATAAGGTTGCGTTCACAAATAACGATGGGGGGGGGGGGGCTAGAGGAATCGCGATTGAAAACTTTTTTTTCGGACCCACCTCAATACCCTAAAAAAATGTCAAATGCCCCCTCTATATGATCAAAATTTTTCAAGTCCCCCCCCCAACTATCACAGGCCCGCATTTTTGTAAAGGATGTGCGCGCAGAAAAAATAAACACGTATATGCGCCTGTTATTAGAACTTTGTATGGTCATATTCCCGAGGCAAGTTCTTTAGACGCAGTGAAGTTTTTGGATTTATTGGTCTAAGCCAACGTGAGTTAATCCAACTCTGACCAGGTCAACTTGCCCCTGGCGAAGAGCACACAAAATGATGATCATGACAGAGTAGGCAAATTGTGAATTCTGGCTAATTGCCATATTGTAAAACACTGTGCACAGTGACCTACCAAAAATTTGTTTCAAAAGTACAAGACATACATGAATTAGATACTACTCAAAATTGACAATACTGGAAGGTTAAAATATTCCATCACATAAATGTCTTTTTTTTTGTTTAAAAAATAAATAATTCCATTTAGTCACATATTTTAGTCTCACTGTTCAAATTTTTACTTTTGTATTATTTATGACAAGAATGTGAAAATTTAGAAAATCAAGCATGGTGACACCTTAATATTTGATTATTCTCATATGCCAGAATTCAAAAATTTCCATGTGTTCTTCCATGTGTTGCTTTCTGGCCTGATCTTGTTTACAAGTATATTTCACTGTCATGAGCGTCATTTGACCCAAACTCTTCTTCAACTACCATTTACATCAGAGTCAGAGCTATCTCTGTCACTTTTCAGGTATTCAGTAACAGTGGCACTATAGTAGCAGGGCAGTATCTGATACTGACACTGCCCTTAGGCAGTAGCTGTATTAACTTTGATAATTTTGACAATATTTTTATTCAGTTTATACAACTGCGTTCTTGTTCTACTCCCTTCAACATGTTGAACTGTCCAGTATTCAAGTTGCTATCACAGCCTGTGCATGTATCATTGACAACTGACTGTCAGTCAGAACAAAAAAGCAAACAAAAGAGCATCGCGATATCGAACTTCGCAAGTCGATGTTCTTCGAGGAGTTCAACAAGAGAAAATTATGAAATATGTAACAATTCTGAAGAGAAAAACAGAAAAATTATTGTAGGCTAGAAAATGTTCATCGTAGATAGTAAATAGCAGTGGTTAGAAATAATGTTAATTACAGAGTGCTACATCGCGATGTTCTTTTGTTTGCAAGGCTGGTTTTCATGCGAGTGCTCATGGGTTGAATGACACTCACAATGACGGCGGATACGAACGCTTCCCTCTCATATAGAGAGAAAATTGGGCTTTGCGTAAGTTTACAAGCGCGCCTGAGCACATCGTGTACCTAGGCGAGGAAGGTGTGCTCGAAAACGAAGTTCAATAAAGTTTTGGATTCAAAATCGGCTGTTTTCGGCGAAGAAAATGCGCGCCGTATTTCTGAGGCGCTACCAGCAGTTTTGTCTATTGCAGTCAGCAGGGCTGTGATGGGAGACCGTATAGTGCCGGTAACACACAGCCCTGCCACGCAGAGCTACATGTCACGGTATTGCCGATCACTTGATAGCGTTTTGACGTGTAGGGACCGGAAAACTTGGTATTCTGATGTTGATGGGGTGTATGGAAGATTAGAGGCAGCTAACACTATAATGTAAAACATATTTGATTCTGCTATACACTATGCTACAGTACATAGCCTGATATCTAGCTGGTGACGACAAGGAGAGACCAACTAGTAAACACAGGGCCATGGGCCAAGACAGTTATACATGGCCGCATGAATAGTAATGACAGCTTATGAATAATAATAACACATACAAAATGTCACATTCCTCTATCAATATTTGGATGGACGAAAAATCATTCAGAAAATCGTCAAACAAAAAAATAATACATCGCTAAATTGCTAAAACTACTCGATCTAACAGAAACTACATGACAACAAACTACTATCGAAGTCGGTGCTGTCCCAACTAACATGGCAGAACAGCAATGGGTCCCTTATCTTGGTGTATGTTCCCTGGGCGCAAAACACTACGGACTGCGGAAGTTAGTTTCCGGGCCAAGTACCCTTTGATCTTACGGCCGATCGCGTCTTTTCGACCCTGACTTGGGTCGTTTTAGGTCATTTCAGTAATTGCTTGGTTCGTTTGGGGTCGTTTTTTCTCTGTTTGGATCGTTTGGGTCGTTTCGACATATACGAATGCCCGAGTTGCATTGAGGTTCGTGAGAGTTGCATCGAGGTTGGCTCAAAATGTTATCTGCTAATTTTGGCCCTGACTGCGGAAGTTACTTTCCGGGCCAAGACCCCCTGGATCTTACGACCGATCGCGTCTTTTCGACCCTGACTTGGGTCGTTTAAGGTCGTTTCCGTAAGTACTTGGCTCGTTTGGGGTCGTTTTTGCTCTATTTGGGTCGTTTGTGTCGTTTCGACATTTACAAACGCCCAAGTTGCATTGATGTTCGTAAGAATTGCATTGAGGTTCGTATGAGTTGCATTGAAGTTGGCTCAAAATGTTAGATGCTAATTTTGGCCCTGATTACGCGCCATATACTCTGTATGTGGTTTACATCATCAATTGTGTGCACTCTTGTTATCCTTTACCTTTCCTAGTTCTGTTGATTTTCCCCCAGAATTTGAAGCCTCTTCATTCACAGAACACTGTCCGTCTACTTGTCCAGCTGTCACAGTAGCTGAGGCCGTTTGTGTGCCATTACTTTGCTGCTGTAACCAAGACTGAAAGAACATCTGCATGGCAGCTTCATTGGGAATCTGTTCTGTCGCTACAGACTTCTTCAATCGTCTTTTCTGAAGGAGGAATAATATAATGTTGCATAAATCACTGTGTAAGTATTATGGCTAAGCTTAAAGGGGACGGAAGCCTTGGCTTGAATCAAGTCTCTTAATAACTTGGATCAAGACGGGAACTTTTTAATCTATGAACATACTAGTATAAATTTTTACACTTTTTTTCCATGCAAATCTAACATCATACTAACAGCAGTGGTAGTGTTCAACAACAAAAACAACAACAACACTGCATCACAGCTAAAATTAGCTAGGTTGTTTGTTTTTCGACATATCAGCAACAGTTCTGCACAATTTAACCTCTGCAAACTTATATTGCACCCAATACCAAAGAATGACACTTAGTTCCGGTCTCAGCCAGGTACGAACATGTAATGTTTTGGAAAATGCAGGTATTATAGACCCTACTTTTCGACTGGCGCGTCTTCGCTAGATGATTGGGTGCCGTACGTTATGGGTTGGAACCCGATCGAAAACTTACAGTATTCCTTAATGTGTCAGTCTCTACAAAAACACACTTTTTTCATGCATGTTCCGATAAAATTAAAAGAGAACAAAATATAAGACACATGGCAGATGGCTGATTTGACAGTACAAACTATCATGTTCATTTTTACTCAAGAATAATATTTATGTTTCGAAAGTGCATTAATGAGAATTATTACATTATGCAAATTAACTGATAACGAGTCGATGTAAATGCAGAATATTCAATGGCCTAAAAATTTGCAGCATGTAGGAGAAACTGGTTATCAAATGTTAATATCACTGGTGTGACCACACCTTACCTGATCTGACGTCTGAGACAGAATCCAGGGCAAATATATTTGTTCATGTGGTTATGATATGATAACTCACATGCGACAGTGGCATGGTAATTTAGATTTTTTATATTAGGGTCAGATTAGTGCTAAAGTCTTATTTTGATATGCCCAGCACGCTTAATACATCTTACCTTTGGCATCTTTGTGGATCTTTGACCTGCAGTTTCGGAGTCATTTCCCGGTTGCTCTATTGTTGATTGCATTGCTTGTTTAACACTGGAAGTCTGATCCGCATTTCCAGGAGTTTCTCTTTGTGTCACCTTAATTTTTGTGGCAAGAAAGTTATCCATGTGAAAAACTTACAAATTATAGTACAGTACATTTACCTATGCATATTTTATCCTCATTTGAACAAAGTTCAATTAGGTCATCCTATGGACATTTTTGTTTATTTCTTTACTCCATCATCCAACAACCGTTAACACCCAATTGCAGGATGGGGTATCCTCTGCCCTTTATCCTTGTAAGCAATGAGGAGTAGAGTGCTCAATGAGGAGTAAGCTGAGTGTTTTACACTTGGGCACAACACCATGTTAAAGTCTCGAACGCACCTTCCTCCGACGGTGAGTCCGTTATGCCAGACTTACGGAATCTCAAACTCACCGTCTTCAAATAGTAAGTCAAGTACTCTAACTACTAACTCGTGGTGCCTCTTTATTCCAAAGCTATGAGATATGTTGTTTCAGGAAAGACGAGTTGAGTTTCAATGGGAAATTACAAAGTAATTCTCAAAAATTTGCAGTATTTAAACCTTGGGATTACATACCAAATAGTAATGACATCTGATTAGCGGTTTTTAGGAGCTTTGACTGACAGACTGACTGACTGACTGATAGACAAACATATTACATAAACGTCCAATAAGCTTCCAATATTGTACAATGTACATACAGACTTAAACTACAATGATGACTGGAGCATAAAATTCAGGTTTAGAACCCTTTTTAAATGCAGTTCTCCCTTTCTAAATAACTTAATTTTTGTAGCGTCAGTAGGCAACCTACGGTATTTTCGTTGGCTAAAAACCAAATCAACTCGGCTGTACATGTGTATTATAGCAAAGGGTTCACACAAACTTTTGAGCCAGCAACGGGGATGTTGCAAGGGGGCAACTATACTTGTCAGAATGCCAAAGGCAATTCTTCGCCAGTACAAGATGTTATTAAATATGCAAATAAGAGATTAATCGTAAGAGTCATCATTAAGTCATCAAACTTTCAGTATTGAAACAAACTAAGTATGATAAATGAATCTAAACACAAAGTCATTAAATATGATGAGTAGCAGGATGTGATCCTTGTTCCTTTGTGACAAGGGTCAATACAAATCAACAAATATTTACACCTTGGCGATTGTAGTGCGTGTTATTGACTCCCGCAAGACGAAGTCTTGATGGTTTTTTTTAGGTTATTAAAATTATTATGACCAACATTATGAGCAATAGTTACCATAGCTAAAATGCAAAAACTGTTGAGTATACAGGTAAGTAATCAGCTTAATTGAAAATACCAAAATCATTTCATTGCTGTCATGTTATCATCGCTTTATATAGCAAGTGCAATTGGCTTTGGTAAGGTCCTATAAGCTTTCCGTCCTTGCAATTTCATGTTCACACCCATAACCTATGCATACAGTAAAAGAAACACCAAAACAATCTAGCTTATCATAAAATGGTAGGTTTCTGACACTCCTGATAAGCTTTAACCTTTAGAATAACATGTGTGCTAAATGACCTGTGACTACAGATGTTGAACAAGATTAGACCATAGGCATTTAGTCCAATTTGGATTCAATCTACGCTAAGCCTGGGTGGGTCTTGTTAAAAACATATTTAGACTTCAAAAATTATAACCTTGACAAAATTTCGCTCGTAATTCTATTGCTAATTGTTCTACTTCACTCCATGAGAATAATGCTAATTTTTAGGTGGTGAAATTTAAAAACACACCGAACACCTAAAATTTTGGGCCGACTTGCAGCGATTTGAAAGCTGTTATCCAATTGGTTGGCAGAATCTCACCGTTATAATTGAATAATGCAAATAAACTCCCTAAGTTGCTGTGAATAATGACAATCGACCAATCAGATATAACCTTGCAAACACGCTGCAAGTCAGCCGAAAATTTTAACCGAAGAGGGACTCCCTTGCAGCTTAATAAGCTCAGAACCGCTGTAAAGTATACATTTTCTGAAAGCCTAGATATAGGGAAATATTTTGGCACAGAGTAATATCATAGACAGAGTGGCAACACTTGCGTGCCTTTTGTTCCATGGTCGTCTCAGTAGACTATTGGCTTTTCATATTAAAATGAGCTTAAAAGGTGTTAAACTTTTTGGAGGCTTGGTTTGTGGTTGATAATTACACGAGATTATGCGAAACATACGACG
>LD357692.1:81086-105081 GCA_001465055.1 Ptychodera flava
TAACAGGCAATATCTTGTATAGTTTTCATGGAATATGACCAAAACTTACCCCATACCCCAAGGTTCATATTGAAAGTACAGTCATAGATAACGTGATCAATTTCCGTGAATTTTTAGCTAGACATGACAAAAATAGCTCTGTTTCGGTATTAAATCTGTTGTATATGGAACTGGGTTATGTCAAAAATGTGAAATAGACTTTTAAAAGAAAAAATATTTGGACTGTATAGTTGTAACAGCCATATTTTGAAGGGAAATGAAAAATCGCAGTACCACAAACTGGCACCTTTTTTGTTAAATTCTTCTTCTCGTAAGTCATCTGCTGAACTTATTTTATGACACAATCTGGTTTGTGAGGTATCATTAGTAGGGCAATTTATTCTTCTTTAAGATGAAATATTGTAATATACAATGTCATTCATAGTTTTCCTGGAATATGGTCAAACTTTACCCCATACCCAAAAAGTTCAAATCGCAAATTACGGCTCATCTTAAATTCTACCATTTTTTTCTGCACATAATACAAAAGGCAATTCTTATTTAAAATCTGATTTATTTGTTACAAAATTATGTCACAAGTATAAAATTAACTTTTAACGGGAAGATGATACAATTTAGTAGCCACTTGGATCATTTTTGGAGGGGGAACCCATATATTGCAAATGTATGTGTTTCGGCAAATTTGCCCTGATACCTGGGTACCCTTCCAAATATGATCCAAAAGGCTACAAAATCATATTATGTTCCTGTTAAAAGTTAATTTCATATTTGTAACATACTTTTTTAACAAAAACACAGATTTCATAGATTGCATACAGGCATTGCCTTTGGTATGTTAAGTTAATAAATTGTAAAAAAAGGTAGAGTTTCAGATTTGCAGTAATTTGCTGTGTAAACCTTGGGGTTAGGGGTAAGCTTTGGTCCAATTTCATGAAACCTAAACAAGACATTCCATATTACAATATGTCATTTTAAAGACTAGTTAATTACCTTTCTATTGATACCTAACAAGCCAGGTTATGTCAAAAATCAAGCTCAGCAGATGACTTATAAGAAGACAGATTTAACAAAAAAGCATCCGAGTTTTCAATACTGTGATTTTGCGAGACCCTTCAAAATATGACTGTTACAGCTGTAGAGTCCCAATATATTTTCTGTTAAAAGTCTATTTCATATTTTTAACATGTCCCAGTACCAAATAAAAAGATTTTATATAAAGCATTGGCTTATTTGTTATGTCTAGCTAGAAAATTGGTAGAATTTGACGATAGCTACGAAAGTAATTTTCTATATAAACTTAGTCGTATGGGGTAAGTTTTCGTCATATTCCGTGAAAACTAGATAAAATATGGCATATTAAAAATATGTCATTTTAAAGAGTTGTAAATTAGCTTTTCAATGGTACCAAATAAACATGGTTATGTTATAAAATAAGCGCAGCAGATGACCTACGATGGTACAAAGTTAACAAAAACACATATGAGTCTGCACTGCTGTGATTTTGCAGTACTCCACAGAATATGCCTGTTACAGCCATAGAATCCCAATATTCTTTCTGTTAAAAGTCTATTTGATATTTCTGATATGTTCCTGTACCAAATAAAACAGATTTAATAGCAAAAACGGGCAGATTTTATATGTCTACTTAAAAAAATGGTAGAATTTGGTTTTAGCTTTGACTGAAATTTTCAATGTAAACTTTAGGGTATGGGGTAAGTTTTGGCTATATATCATGAAAACTATACAAGATATTGCATGTTACAATATGTCATTCTAAAGATTTGTAAATTATCTTTCTAATAATACCTGAGAAGCCACGTTATATTAAAAATATGTCATTTTAAAGAGTTGTAAATTAGCTTTTCAATGGTACCAAATAAACATGGTTATGTTATAAAATAAGCGCAGCAGATGACCTACGATGGGACAAAGTTAACAAAAACACATATGAGTCTGCACTGCTGTGATTTTGCAGTACTCCGCAGAATATGCCTGTTACAGCCATAGAATCCAAATATTCTTTCTGTTAAAAGTCTATTTGATATTTCTGACATGTTCCTGTACCAAATAAAACAGATTTAATAGCAAAAACGGGCAGATTTTATATGTCTACTTAAAAAAATGGTAGAATTTGGTTTTAGCTTTGACTGAAATTTGCAATGTAAACTTTAGGGTATGGGGTAAGTTTTGGTTATATATCATGAAAACTATACAAGATATTGCATGTTACAATATGTCATTCTAAAGATTTGTAAATTATCTTTCTAATGATACCTGAAAAACCACGTTATATTCAAAAACAAGCTCAGTAGATGACTTATAAGAAGACAAATTTAACAAAAATGCATTCAAATCTGCAACACTGTGATTTTGCTGTACCCTTCAAAATATGACTGTTACAGTTGTAGATTCCCAATATGTTTTCTGTTAAAAGTCTATTTCATATTTCTGACATGTCCCTGTATCAAATAAAACAGATTTCAGACAAAAAATTGCATTTTTTATTATGTCTAGCTAAAAAATTGGTAGAATTTGAGATTTACTGTAATTTGCAATGTTAAATTTTAGGGTAAGGGGTAAGTTTTGGTTATATTTGACAAAAACTGTAGAAGATATTGCATAGTGCAATATGTCATCTTAAAGACGAATAAATTCCCTTTCTGATGATACCAAACAAATGAGGTTATACTAAAAGGTGAGCTCAGCACATTACTCAGAAGAAGACAGATTTGACGAAAATGCATTTGGCTTGGAAAGATTTTGCGGTACCCATCAAAACATGACCATAACAGCTATTCCGTCCCTATATTTTTTCTGTTAAAATTCCATTTCGTATTCTAGGGATCCCAAGGCTTCTGAAAAATACAGGTTTGTTATCCTGTCGGGGGGTGGGGGTGCACGTAGACCCCTCTAGCCCACGGCCTACATCTGGTTTAAAAATTTGGCACTGTGAGTTTATTGCTTACAGAAAGAAAGACTTACCAATGTGCTTTTCGGCTAAACCACGGATAGTAAATATAGACCTACCCGTCCAAGTACTCACTCAATATTTATATAGTACCTCTCTTCCCAAAGGTGGGGTTATTTAAATGTTGTCTATATTATTTGTATATTTTATTCCACAAGCATATGTATTGAACTCTGCGATCCATATCATTGGCAATGGTTCGGTAAGTTTTGCAATTGTCAGCACCGAGCTCTTAAGTTGCATTTTTAAACATTGTTAGGGTTGACACTGGCACTCACGAAATGAAGTTCCCGAATGGCGTCACTTGTAGGGAGCGTTGGATCGACAGGGTGCCATCCATTCACAACACACATATTGGAGTCCATACGGACACCAAAGACTTCTGCAGGGAGGTTCTACAGCTACCACAGCAAGAATCCTCTTGCCATTCGTTCTGGGTAGGTAGAAAACTTTACGCAGTTTATCTTTGTATCAACATTTCCGATTACATATTCTGCACAGAAGTTGTTCTTTTTCTAATTGGTGTCCCATAAATGTGTAAAATATGTTTATTAGTAAGGGTTTTCTCCTCTTTGCCTAATAACAGGATATGTAATTTCCGGTGTTTGTGCTGAGGACAAATGATTCTGTAGTTTCCCTGACTATGGTGGGGGGGGGGGGCTAGTTATTAAATGAATGATAACCTGTAGTGAACTTTTATAGGGTCTCAAATGCTATCATGGCACCAAGCTTTACCTAAACTACGAGCGTGGTCGTTCCCGCTTTATTGTCGAAGACTAGTCATTCCAGAATACCGCTGTTTCCCTTTTCACGCGGATTAATACTAGCATGATCCCCAGTTTATTTTCGATACACTTAGGGGCGTTGGGGTTGCCTTTAATATCAGCTGTAATGTTTGGATTGATAATTCATGTGTGAGCCTTCGGGTTAGAACTATGATTCTACGACAATTACGCTCGACTCCTCGATCAAATATGTAACTTCTTTCTTCAAGTCACAATTTGATCTGCAATCACATTAGAGCTACACGTGGTTTAAAAGGCACACTTTTAGTGACTGTGATAACTGAAGAGATGAACTCTAATGATTGTTTTCCAAGTCATTGTGTCTTCCGCACTCTTGCTGTCTTCATTGTGACAAGCCCGACATGGTTCATATTTTACCGCCTTGTTTGCCCTAAAACTCTTGAATGTCCATGCTCCCTCCCATACTATCACTTAGTGTCATGGTTCTCCGATATGAATATTCTTTATTCCTACCAAGGTCATACCCTTATCGCGCAGCCTCTATATCAGAATGCCTGATTTCTCCAATTAGAAAGCGACAGTCTGTCCGTCTTCTCCAAACTACTCCAAGCACCTGACTTTTCTTGAAGTTCAGAAATGTTGTTCTTAAAATGTTAGATTAATGGAGGGTATTCGTTTCTCATGTGTTTTTTATATCTTCCATTGATGACATAAACAGGTGATATTATGTTTTATACACTCTCTATCATTAGATCAATTACACTCAATTTCATATGCCTTTAGTTTCTAATACTGGGGTCTGTGAATATCAAATTAGAATATTCAAAGTCAAACAATAACATTGTCATTGCAATTTTTTCAGCGGCTTCAATGCCACTTATGTCACAAATGGAAAGCTATGTGGGAACTTTTGCGCCTTCTATATTCCTTAACAGAATTATGCATGCAAACGGTCTATGTTAAAGAACCCGGATAATCATTTTGCCGAAACAATACAGTTTCAAACCTCTTATATTTTGTCATATCACTTAAACGGTATTTGGTGTACGTTCTGGCTATTTCGCAGGTGGAGGCATGGTATAAATGCACCACAACCAGAGAAGAACGCATTCAATGGCTGAAAGGGGATTGGCAGGCTGGCATTTACTATGATTCTGGATTTTTAAAACACTTACGATGTGTCATACCGGTGTCTACGCTGTAGAGTAATCAGGCGATGGCGCTACTACTTTTTTGCTGCGTCACAAAGGGACTTTAAACATCTCAATATTTTCATTAAGAAGCTCTACTGAGCTGAGAATCGTAATTTTACTAGACCAAGTAACAAGTAATTCTCAAACGGTTTCAAACAATTTAGAAATTACAAAATATAACTGAGTTACTGAAAACTGACTACTTGAATTATCGTGAAAATGACGAATTTGACTTCGAACTTTTATTTCTCTAGGAGTGTTGGTTTCCTGTTATTCTATGGAAAAGGCGGGAGTGAGGGACTGAGTTACGCCCTAATTCATAATACATTATTAATTATATATTGCTTCTGTTAAAATAATTGTAAATTAATTTCTAAAACGTCTACCTAGTTTTGTAGTGCTTAAACATATTGTAGTTTTTTATCGTGACATGTTGGTATCGTTAATGAAACTACATGTTTATGAATGTTATCTTTCAATAAATGCCACGTGTATCAAAAATTATGCCTTTAGGGACAGGTAGCTGTGATGTTTCTCACTATTGTTGTTGTTAGGACAACTGTAGTTCTTTGTTCTTCTCGTCAAACATGTTGAGACACCAGTATTCAAGTGCGGTTGTCAATTCAGCCTGAAAATGTGTAAACCGCATTGCTATTGATGACAAGTGAATTCTGGTCTGGAATAGATTTGAAATGTAAACAATAAGAATGTATTTTTACGTATAGACACTGTATTGACGCGATACATAGATATTTGCCTTGGGGTAGATCAAGAACTCGGAAATCCGGTCAATCAAATCAGAAGAATGACAGATCTAGTTCTAAATCTTGCAACACTGCTGTTTTCTTCTACTCTGAAAAGTCCCCACGTAAAGGTAACAAATTACGGTTTAACAAAATGAATGTGATACTTATGATTTAACACAATTTTTTATGTGTTGAAAATTGTTCTCATTCTGAATTCTGGAACTTTTATCGATTGTTTTTAAAAGCAGCGATTTGTTTACATATTCTAAAAAACACCAACTTTTGACATAGAATAATACATCGAATGGGAGCTAATCAAGTAAAGGAACTTTCGCACAGTTTTCAACTTAATGATAGTCTCTTGACCGCCATGGCATATCAGCTGGTCGAGGGCATTGAATAAATCACTCGTTTGGACTATTTTGTTCATGAAAGCATCGTTGGTAGAGCATCAAAGGGACTTTTTAAAGACAATAACTTGATGTTCACATTGGTTTAACATTTAAATGTAATGAAACAAAGTATGTCTCAAAAATACCGAAAGAAAAGCGCCTTGCCCGGAGTGAACTACAATATACCTGTGTATGAGTGGTTTCGCTCAACAAGGGCTGACGTACACATCGCCTTCTGCAACGCCCTCATTGGCTGCATACAAATAAACTAGGCTGGAAAAGGTTCTATGCTGGATGTCGACAAATATGGACAGATGATAAAACATGGAATGGAATCATTCCATTCCGTTTTGGAATAATTAAAATTGGAATGGAACGTTCCAAATTCGAATGGTTCCAAATTAGAATTAACAAATTGTAAATTCCAATTTGGAATTTTAGTACAGGTGTCACAACTGAAATAGCGGCTTCTCCAAAATTTGCAGAATATCAAAAAGTAGATGTTGTTTTGTGACAAAGTTACTGCTCGATCGGCATATACATTTAATTCATGTTGACAAACTTTCTTAGGGGCGTAGGGTTCATTCATACCGTTAAGGTAAGTACCATTTGATGTTTTTTTGGGGGGACGGAGGATTCAGAGAATGAAAATGTCTTAATCACTCAAAGAAAAAAAACAAATTTTGCTCCAACACTGAAAGTTCCAGCAGATAAATTTTACACTAAGGAAAAGGCCGACTTACACTTTATTGAGAAAAAACCTTATCACTAAAAAATCTTATTCACACAATATTTCCTCTCACCCCTTCCACAAGTCACATAATTCTTCCCCTTGGGAAAGTTCTGTGCACGTGGTATCTTATGACTATTATCTCATGCCTCGTATATGCCGTGCCTCGTATATCGAACGTCGCGGGCTCCATTATATAGTCTTGCCCGAATACATGGGTTTATATGCCTAAAAGGAGATGACAATTTGCCCGACGCCAGGAGAGCAAATGTCGTCTGCTGCGAGGGCACAAAAACCCATGTATTCAGGTAATAATATTTTTATTACATGCCTCTTCACAGCTAATACTATATGATGTTTAGTTACATACAATTTTACCAGTCATCGACCAGATTTTAACGAAAGTCAAAATAGCAGCGCCCGCATGGATATTTTACATCTAGAGTTAAGCGTCTACTTTGACGTCGGAAAACGTGGAAGGTTTCACTGGACCGGGTAACGATCGAAACCGGTCATTACATCGTTGATCGGCCAGCTAACTCCCCAGATTCAAATCAAAGCACTGATTGCATTCACATGGAGGCATGTAATAAAGGTTGTTGGTGACGTTGCAGGTCGCATAGTCATCATTTGACTGACAGTAAACCATAATTATTTTCGACTCAACAACTCCGGGTGGTAAAGATGATTAAATTTATTGTTTTCGATTGGAAATACAGTTTTTACAAAATTGAACACAATAGAGAATTGGATCTTCATATTGTGCCCTGTGGCTGAAACAAGTGTATAATTAAAAAAAAAGCAGACGAGCTTACATTTTCAGATTAAAGTACTTCACTATCCAATCATCCCAAATTTGTTCCAATCGTGTTGAAGGTACCTCATACGTAGGGAGCATATGTTTTGACTGAAGAAACATGCTACTAATTTTCATCGTTCCCGTAGCATCAATTTACGCGTACATAAACATCGCCAAAGGGCTCAATGTTGGTTGTGTGATTGACGAAATGGCGCCATCAACGAGTTCCCTATAAACTTGTTGACACTTTGAATGTAAGTGCGCCCCCATGTCAATCGATTACGGAGGGTCTCCAAAAGAGAATGTACATTAATTCAGATGTGTAATTTCTTTATACCCATTATCAAGTCTGTTTTTCTAAATTTAAAATGATTATACGCATGCCTGTTGTAAGTAATTATGAAGAACATGTAACACGATTTGAAATAATTTTGGAAAATAGGATCTTAATTGAAATTGTTCAAGTTTATCAAAAGTGTTGGATGCCCCAGAGCTGAAAGTTGCAATTACCCATAAAATTACCCATAAAATGAAGCGAATTCCAAAAAACTAAATAAATAAATAAATGAATGACTGAATAAAGCTGATTGAACGAGCATTAGAACAATATCCTATTCTCACAAATTAATTCCAATCTTCGTATGTCCTTTTATTCATTACCAAGTTCAACGATCACAGCAAGGGTAGTGTTTAAGAAGTCAGTATAACTGTAGGATATTTTAAAGTTTTTTACAACGACATCCTTCTTTGATGAGGGAATGTTCTACACTCTTGTTTCTCTAGTATTGCACAGGAAGTACCATAGTCGCTGTAGGGTCGCAACTAGGTGAAGCTTAAACCTTTTAAGATAAAAACAGTGGTACTCTGTCATTCATGGATAGAGGGCGATTTCACGGTGGGAGCCAATACACGACCAAAGGCAGCTTTTGGCAATAAGCTAGCTACTGATCAAAATAAGGGGAGAGCTGACCACCAGTATATTGCCACTCATTATGCAGCTAAGAGAGTTATCGGATGCCTTTTTTTAAGGTGACGTTTGCTGCAGTAACGTTCTGTTTACAAGAAGATCGCTGAACATCGCTGAAGGACACACTCGTCTTCCCTTATACACAAGAACAGCTGGCTTGTGTGTGTGTGTGTGTGTGTGTGTGTGTGTGTGTGTTGTCATAGCAGCTTAAATGGGGGTCGGGTACCAAGCCGAAGATGGGCAGGAAAATGTGATATGTAGTATACAGATGTCCAGTCAGATCTCTGTAAACGTCGTCAGAATAGAGAAATATCTCTCTTACTGTCAACATGTGATGCATTTTAATGGCCCAACAGTAGTTACTATTTGTATTTTCATAGTAACATTCTGTAAGCCAACAACGTATCCTTCTTGTTCTCGTATTATATTGAAATATACGGATCAATCTTTGTACCTGTTGTGAACACTGCGATTGGTTTAGACCAAAATTCAGGTGCTAAGAATAACATTGGACAAATCAGGCACACACGTTTCATTATTGTTCCATATTAAGTATCGATTCGTGTTTTTGCTTAATTGCTTTAGTCCATCGCTACTTATTACCATAATTATTTTGAAGGGCGGTGCAAAGAAAATTATTATTTCACAATTCAAGTAGTGTTTAAATCATCCCGCCAACATTTTCACTTCAGAACTTATCAATAACAGTCGGGGTCATTACACTGTCGATGCATTTCATCGTTGTTTCATTTTTTTATCTCAAACTAAACCGGATAGTGTCTTGCGATTGGTCAATCTCATCTGAACGGTTAATAACCTGTCGCAGTGGTTGGCTTATTTCGCCGTACGGTTTGTTCTACTTTGTGTTTTTTATGCATGTCTTTACCTTGTGGTAAGATAAGTGATATATTACAATATTAATTTCTACATAATATTTTATGAACATTTATGATATTGTTATTTCCTGGTGCCGTGTTTTTCAAAATCAAATGAACTAGTGTCTTCATAGAAAGCTACTTCACACAGAATGCTTTATACATTTTTCATGACTAGAGTGTCTGCAAGTCCCTGAACTCAATCTCCGCACAGAGATTGTGTTGCGGCGTGAATGATTATAACTAGCTAGGTAGTGTCAACAAATGGGGGCGCGCAGTCAACGTCTCAGAGACCCTCTAGCTAGGTAAGAATTATCCAGGCCGCACTTCTATCTCTGTGTGGAGAATGACCTGAGCTCTGATCGATTTATTACAATTGACACATTCTTTAAGAACCCCCTGCAGCTGTTTGTGAAACTCGACGTGTAAGTCGTCATAGAAATCTGTCCCAAAGCTGTCGATATTCTTCCAAAAAGTGTTTTAGTTATTATTATAGACTTAAACGTCCGTTTTGTACCACTGTATAATCTCATCAGCCACTGATTTTTATATTTTGTAGCGGCTATTTTCATTCCGTACACCTAGTGTACAGAATATCACGTGTTTTCCAGCATACTAGTTTCTTCATTTAATTCTGGAGATTCCTCACCTGAGTCGGATATCAAGGCTAAATAAAGTTCGTTGTCGAATTTCAAAATCATTTCATTAATAACCGATTCGTTGTCACGGAAGCGATTGTCAAGTCATGAGTGAAATGCCTTTCTTAACAAAACACTGTTGGTTTCGCTCATTTAGAGTTTGCTAAAGTCATTTAACGTTAAAGTTTGATTAAAAAAGGAAAAAAATAATGTAAAATAAGGTTTTAACGGCATATTTGTTTAATTTTTAGGTTTACTCGTGTTGCAATGTACTGTTATTCTTATCTTTATTCTTATTTTAATTTTTATTATTGTTCTCCAATAATCGAATTTTGATGGTAATGACTCAGCAAAAACTAGAAGCGCAAAACCTAAAAATACATGAGCGAGTTGTCACAAGTTCTTAAATGGACTTTTTCCCGTGTTGGAATACTTATCATGCGAAGTCATAATTTCTCTCAGGAAATATTTCTGTTAAGTTGTCTAAATGCGCTTGCGAAATTATCATAACCGATTGCCGACCCCAATCTCTCTAAAGTGTTTGATAAATGGTAATGTACATTTCGTTAGGCACTACTTTGCCAAGCTCATATCTGTAATATCTTAAATTGCATGCTACTGTGTTATAGACGCCGAATTCTTTGCTGTTTTGTTTTTGGTATCATGGCGGACATTTGTACGGTATTTTATTGACTCAAAAATATGTTGTGTCATTTAATAGCGCTTAAAGAGCATTTAAACGGCCACTTTCAAGACGCAGGCGCACCATGCGAAGTATTGAGCTAGTTCTCGGTACAAACGGGAAGTTGCGTCACTTCAGTTGTCGTACATCAAATAGGACAGCCGGGAAGTACCCTATGACGTCTTATACAATATTTTTCAGCTTCAGTCGCTTGTGCACACGAAAAAAACAAGATACAGCAACAAGTCTACAGACGCGACCAGCGCTATTATCGCAAAATCGATTCTGTCATACACCAACCCGATGATCTCTTTTGACCTCCTATCAAACAACAAGCATTAATCTATGACAATGAAACATTAGTTTCATCAGGATCTTGAAAAAACGCCGTCACGATTGGTAGACTAGAAACGTATTGTGGAAATTTTAGAGGCTAAATATATTGCCCCGATTATTACAGATAGTCTACACTTCTTGTTTCGTTTCCAGGTATGACTCATAGAGCACAACCCGTGATTTTTCTCTTTCATTTTGTCTTTGACGTTCGTCTATAATAGCATGCTTACTTTACTTCCCCCTGCAGTCGAACTTCTCTCTCGCTCCTATATACACGCAAAAAACAACGGCTAGCGAGCCAAATGAACGGGAGAGGACAACCGAAATCATGCTGAAATTTGTTGTATTCGTGGTGTGTTTATTCGTCAGCGCGTGCGCTGCTATCTCATGCAAGGACGATCAAGGGAAGAATGTAGACTGGTAGGTTTATGTAAAACGGTGACTTCATTTTGTGTTTCCTAGTTCTTTACACGCCGACCGTTTTCTTTTCTTTTCAACTTACACACTGTTTGATACTAGGTTGGTTTGTTAGCCTGTTTATGTTCAGTAGTTTGGTTAAATATTCGAGTGGCCACAGAGATGTTAACCTTTCCATAGTTGGGTTGCCATTGCGTAGCAGTCCGTTCTCCTGTGCAAGTTTCTGTGACAAATTAAAAACCGGGGGCGGGGGAATACAATACACCTTTCCGCTGGCGTTGGTTGCGGTTGAAGGATCTACACCTCCACCGCTGGATTCAGTTGTTGCGACCCAAACATTCGACCTCGATGAACAAGTACACTTCGACTGTAGCCTAATATTTGCATCAAAAAACTAGTACAGTTGACTAGTTCCACAAGTGAATATACGCCATTCAATGTCACCATACAGACTGTCCACTCGTCAACGCGCTCAGCTAAATGTTTCTTTTATGCATCGTCACCACTGCATTGAATGCGCATTATACACACAGTATGACCTATCGAGAATGCCCTTCGGTATTATTTCAGGTTACACGTTATCAAAAATCTTTGATTTCGCTTTGTGTCAACATACCACAAAAAGAAGACTTTGGAGAAGTTACGTGAAAAAGCGTATCTTTTCATTTACAGGAGAAAGGTCAAAACCTGAAGGCCATACTCGCAATGTGTTTCAAAGCGGTGACTTACTCTGTTCCATGCATCTAAAATTGCTTTTGCTTTTAGCGTGTTCTATTTACGGGTACAGAAAGAGAGTCAAGAATATCAACAGCTAGGCCTGCACTATACACACTAAAAGACGGATGTTTTCATTATCTAGCTGAGGAGAAAGAAGAAGTATGCTTACTTCTGCATTACAGATAAACGGATTCTGTATTAAAGCCAATCAAAGTCGTGTACATTAATACTCTGATAGATTATATACGCAGCAGTCAGTGTTATAGGCGTGTGTCAGTGTTATAGGCGATTCGTGGCACGGTTTACCAGTGATTGCGCATGATTTCTACACACGAACAGACTTTCAACGTGGCTTTTGGAAAACAAGCCTGCCTGAAGGAATGACATTAAAGAGAGAAGTCCCCTATAAAAGTAGGCAAGGCAAGGCGATAGCGGCATTCATTGTGTAAGAGTACGAGGAAGGGGTCATTTGAAAAAACGTTAAACTACCCTTTAGGTGTTGGGCTCCCTTTGAGCGCCAACGTCCATTTTTCTCCCCTTTACAAAATATATCCTGGTCAATTTTTCTCAGATTTTTGCAAAAATTTGATAAAAAACTGTAGCCAATGAAATATAGTGCCCATTTGGTTCAACATAATCAAAATTCATAAAAGATTGGTAAAATGTGGCAGTAAACTTTTGGGGTTAATGATCCGAATGAGCACTCACATTAGGTGCATATACTGTCAATACAAAAGTCAGATGTATATTGAGTTTGAAAATGCACATGTTGCTCGAAGTAGAGACAGTTGGCAAAGTGCATTACTTTTAGAAAAAACAATAAACAAACCATGTCTTTTCGAAATGCTTTCTCCAAATATTGAACTGTTGTACAAGAGTATTCAAAACATATAGCTCACTGAATTAAATACCTTAGGTTTAAAAGTTTGGTGTTTTAGTAAATTGTGGTTTCGTGTTACAAGTTGCAGGTCATAGTGTCCTAATACAAATTCCAATACAGCAGATGTTATTCTTTGATTTTCAGGTTTATAATTTACAAAGTTCCGAAGATCCTTAAGAGTAAAAATGAATTGATGAGAGCTGGTGTTGCGTACTACTACTTTGATCCATCTGTCCAGACAGGCAGACTATCAACCGTTGGGATAGACTCACCGAGCCAGGCATTGGCGAAGACATTGAACCAAATTTACACCAACCATAAATCTAAGGTAGGGTTCGTTCATAGTGGTTCGTCTGTTACTGAGATGACGGGAGGTCTGGGATTGACATATAAGTGGATCAATATTTCACCAATCATCTGCTTTCTGATTATTATCGACAAAGTTGTCTTAGCTTAACTTATACTGATCGCTCACTGTATATTTTACTCAGAAGATTGTAGTCTCGATGCATTTTTTTAATTGCAAAATTATCACGTTTTGAAGCGATGGAGTGTTTTTCGTGGCATATGTTTTAATACAGCTGCAGTGTACGTTAATCGATCATGCCAATAACTCACAAAAAGGTCTTTTTTAAAAATTCCAGTATGTCTTTAATGGACCTTGTAATTGTCAATAAAATTGTGCAATAACATTTACAATTTGTCACATCTTATTTTTTACCATTCACCAGAATGTCGCCTACTTAATGTACAGTGATAGTTGGCCGAATAACAAAACTACGTCTAATAGAGGTCATACGAAAGGTAAGATTTTGCAGCTAGTAGTTTGGTATAGTATAATTAGTAGAAATGACGGTAGTTGTGTTTGTCGAAGGAAAATGTTGGGCGGACGTGTCCACTTGGCGAGTCCATGTTTCAAAAGATGGTAAGATTATGTGTATGAACAAATTGTGAGTCTGATCAGTCCTCTACACTGTATTGTTGGTCGTGTTAAAAATCTGCTTTATTATAAGCGTTCAAAGTGGTCGTTCTTGTAAGACCTGAACAATATTGCTCTTTTTTCGTTCCTTGGTTACAATCCTTCCTTTACTTCCTCCACAGGGGACGTCTGCCTGGACAAAACCAGCGGATTTTGGCTGGTACACAGTGTTCCTCGCTTTCCGGAATTCTCCAATGTAAGTTATTCGTGGCCTTCCAATGCCCAGAGGAATGGGCAATCGCTGCTGTGTGTATCTGCGTCGATTCAAAGTGGAAGTTTTCGCAAAATAGGTATGTAGATAATCAGTTGATGAGAATAGTGAACGACAAGTATAACAGTTATCGGGTGAAAGAACAATGATATAAAAAGGCTACTTATATGAATTTGTGGTTAACTGTCCTTTGCTAGTTTTCTTAGCACAATATAATTACCACTTTTCTACTTTTAATTCGGTCTTCTTTCTTCTTTCTTTAGAAGACTCATGGTTTAAAAACTTGTCAAAAATCAAAATTATATATTCTATCTTTGTTCATTAGCTACGTCACTGCAGTATAACTGGCCCTGGGTTTACGACTATAACGTCCCTGATGATATTGAGGCCAAAGTGCCGGGTTTACTTGACATTGCCAATGGGAAGCATGTAGATGTAGAAGAGGGTTATCAAGATACGTTCACATCGCTCGCGGGTCAGGTCTTCACTGTATTTGCTAAAGGAAGAAAATTCAATGACGGTAAGTCGCTATAAATACTCATCATGCCATAGGGAGCGATGGGATTTCATAAATACATACATACATACATACATACATACATACATACATACATACATACATACATACATACATACATACATACATACATACATACATACATACATACATACATGCATGCATACATACATACATACATGCATGCATGCATGCATGCATGCATGCATGCATGCTTTGTGTACACTTCTCCCTGTTGACGTTAATCGTGAAAAATGAGCCATGATATTTCACGGAAAACGTCGAGATATGCACGATTAACGTCATCGGTTTTGGAGTGTTCCCAAACTAAATTTGCAGCTTGCTGGTAAATAACGCACACAAACAAAATGTCTGCCGCTCTCCGACTGCGAAACGATGACGCCGACGTTAACGTTTAAACAGCTTTGAGGAACACTACTGATGTTTCGGGCTGGTAAATACGGAAATAACATGTTGAGTCTTGTCATGTTTTCCCATGCCTTTTCTGTTAAAGGGTTATAGTCGTCGCCCATAGGTCGTATACTAACCACATGGCCAATGTAAACACTGTATCCAATGCACGACGGTGATTGATGGAAATTAAAACATGTCTGTCATAATTTACATCATATACTGAAATGTTGCAGCTATGGTGATGAGGTGCATCTAGATACTGTGCACGATATAAATTGTTTGTAAGCAAGAAACTCGCACGGGCGCAGTTCCGACCTTGAAAGTTCTTGTCTTTTTTTGAGAAGCTCTAGAAAACATTCTGCCGTTCGCACTCGCACGACATGGTCTTCCTCTGATCAGGTAACGAGCGCCTGGAGTGAAAGCGCGCGCGCTACGCCTGTTTATGTGGCAACTCTCAGTGTAAACAAACAAAATGGCGTTCCCTCTTCGTGCCGTAAGTACAACGATCGAGCGCGATCGAAATTAGGAGAGATTTGAACTGATGGGCGGTTTTTGATTTATTACAATTGTAATAGCATATTGCACCTTAAAAATTTCCTCCTATATTACGATTTTTGAATGCCAGTGAATGCTTGGGGTTTATTGAGATTTGAAGGACTTGCAGCGATGTCGCGTGTGATGTTGACTTCTTCATATAGCTTATGAATGAAGCCTGTTCACACGAATATGCGCAAGACATAATAAAGTAAAGCCTCAAAATTTAAGGTGTTTCATACTATACGTAAAATTCTTTGCAACGATATATATTATAAATCGGTTATTACCCAATATCGCCTGTTCAATGCGTCGTCATTTGCAATGCTTCAGACACTTGACTTCATCTCGTGTCTGACGCAGCACATATAACACTCATGAAATTTTCATGTACAACATTTATGTGATATATCTTGTTCTCACTCGCTAGATCAGAATTCTCATGTGGTAACCTTGAGAGTGCATCACAACTAGAATGGTCTTCAGACTTCCTATACTGTATTTCATAATCATATGCAGACAATATTGATGCCCATCTTTGCATACGAGCTGCTGCCAATGTTGGAATGGTTGATTTTGGACCTAGTATTGCCAACAATGGCTTGTGGTCAGTAATTAATGTAAATTTTCGACCATATAAGAATTGGTGAAACTTTCTCACTCAAAACACAATCGACAATGCCTCCCGTTCAATTTGTGCATAATTTTTCTCACTTTTGTTTAACGTACGGGAGGCATACGCAATTGGTCTCTCTTGACCGGCATCCATGACATGGCTAATGACAGCTCCTACACCATAGCTACTAGCATCACATGCTAGTCTAAGCTCACGCTTTGTATCATTATGTACTAACAATGCATCACTGGTAAGTGCAGTCTTACAAGCATTGTATGCTCTTTGGCATTCTGGTGTCCATTCCCACTGAACACCTTTTTTAACAACTCATGAAGTGGTGCTAATATAGTTGTCAATGCTGGCAGAAACGAATGATAATACTGAACCATACCAAGGAAAGACCTTAGTTCCTGAACATTGCTTTGAACTGGTGCCTTTTTGATGGCATCGACCCTTTCATCAACAGGATGTAGCCCCTCTAAGTCCAAGGTATACAACCTACGATTGCAGAAATTCACATTTATCAAGCTTGAGGTGAATGTTATGATGGTGTAACCTCTCTAGTACCTGATCAAGGATATTTAGATTTTCTTTCCAGTTACTTCCACCAATCAGTATATCATCCTGTTTACAAACACACCTGAATCAATTTGATGCAGACTTAACACCATAAGGCAATTTTTGTATTTATACAGCCCTTTGTGAGTATTTATGGTCAAATACTCTTGACTTTCTTTACCAACACTTACCTGTGCATAAGCATGAGATATATCAAGTTTTGTAAAAACTTTAGAACCAGTAAATTCGGTATACAAGTCTTGTGCAGTTGGAAGTGGACTTTGCTCATCCTCGACAGCTTGGTTAATAATTACTTTATAGTCTCCACAAATCCTCACAGACTTATCTGCTTTTGGGACAACCACAATCGGACTGGCCCACTCAGATCTCTCCGTATTGACAATTACACCATGTCTCTCAAATTTGTCTAACTCTTTTTCAACTTGATGTTTGAGTGCATATGGAACTCGAGTTGGCTTGATGAAAACTGGCTTGGCATCATCACGAATGGTAATGTGCGCTCCAAACCCCTTCAGGTCTTCATAACTATCATCAAACAATGATTTTTGTTTGGCCAAAAGCTCGTCAAGTTGTTCTTTTGCACTTTGGTTGGTGTAAGTCATAGTATTTCCTGCAGTGACACTGAAAATGTCACCCCAATTTAACTTGACTTTTTGTAACCAATTTGCACCCAAAAGTGTAGGTTTATTGTCATGATTTTCTACTATCATGGGCAATGTCATCTTTTGACCTTCGTATACCACATTGCAGCTCATCTCACCAGCAATGTCGAGCATTTACCCCGTATAAGTTTTCCGTTCCACCCTTGAGGGTGAAAGAGGCACATGTCTAAATTTCTCATTGTACACCCTTTTGCTCATGATCGAGAAATCAGCAGCTGTATCTATCTGCATTGGACATGGTCTCTTATTTACACACATTTCCACAGTGTAACCTTTCTCTCTTGTAGGTTTACCTTTGTTCATAGAGTACAATGAAAATAAACCAGCATTGTTCTCATCATAACTGTTACCCGTAAAATTTCGTACTTTCCCTTTTGGTTTGCTTTTCTCAGATACGTTAGATTTTACATGTTTCCCATTTGTATTTGCACGGCTACGACACACAGAGACAATGTGACCAATTTTCTCACATTTGTAACACTTGAATGTTTTAAATTTACATGTATGTGGAGCATGATTGCCTCAGCATCTATAACACAGTATTTGTTTATTAGTCTTAGAGTTATTGACCCTTGAAGTTTCCAGCTTGCTGAGGGTAGCGCTATTTTTATCTGGGTTGACATTCACATTACTGCTGGCAGGACGAAATTCCCTAGGTTTCCTTTCTGCCATCTCCATCGCCGTTGCAATTTGGCAAGCACGGGTAAACGTAAGGTCAGCTGTGTTCAACAGCTTGTTTTGGATCCTCTCATCCTTTAACCCTCAGACGAATCTGTCTCTCAGTGCACAGTTCAGAAAATCGCCATAGTTGCAATGCAGCGAAAGTTTTTTCAAGACCACAATATAGTAGCATATCGACTCACCCTCTCTCTGGTTGTGTGTACCAAAATGAAAACACTCAGCTATCTTCAGTGGTGCTGGGTTATAATGGGTCTCAAGAGCTCGCACAATTTCGTCAAGTGACTTGTCTTTTGACTTTGACGGCGACAGTAAAGTTTTTAACGTGGAACGCACTTCCGGTCCGATTTCTGTGAGGAAGATTGCACGTTTTCTTTCTCTGACAGTCTTATAATTGTCATCGTTACCCTCACCTGGCTTTTTCACGATTCCATTGGCAACGAAAACATTTCCACCCGCGCAACGTACGAACTAAACGTCTCTCTCTCTGGCAAAAATTCACCAAGTTTACCAATGAGACCAGTCGCTCCCTCCATTTCTACGTAATGTAAAAAGTTGCTACTGGGAAAATTCACCAAGTCTTTCTCCAACGAAAAATCTAGTGTAACGTCCTGGAATTTCCTCGTGTTACTCACTACACGTAGAAAATTTCCATCCTCGTCGCCAATGTAATATATTGGGATATATTACTAAGGTTTGGTTCATCCATTAACTACTGTACAGACACGATGCTCTGGTAAACAGAACGTTCCCCGAGTAAGAACTGTTGTTTTTATTGAACTGTACTGCGCATGCTTGCAGTCTCGTGCAATAACTCAAAGCAATATACATCAATTGTATATTCAAAATACTACGTTTACAAGAAGACAATGCAGCCTATATTCATTACTTAGGTAATTGTATTCTTGCTAAGCTGTCATATTTGAATATGACATTACAGTTCACTGAATGAGTGTGTGTGTTATTTTTTAACCCATAGATTTATATAGCCACCTGGTAGCACCATACTTCGAACAAAATCTGCTCACACAGACGTGGCAGAGAGGCAGTGCAAAGATGGATTCATACTGCGAGAAGTACGAAGTAGAAAACATCAAAGTAGTATCTTTACCTGACGTCACTTTTCCATCGACGAAGGACCATTCTAAATGGGCAATTACTTATGAAAGTTCAGGGAGTCAAGTCTGTATGGGTGATATAAACCGGGAGGTAAGAATCCTACCAATATAAACTTTGTGTACACGTGGTGTAGCTTCAGAGGTAGACGCGAGTTGGCATACACATGAGGCAACAATATCAGGGACAAAGCAATCGTTGTTAAAGTGACAGCGAACATTGTAGACTTGGTACATGGCACTCCAGCCCTGTTTGTTGATCAAACGCTCTCGTTTTTTCCGAGCATTAACATCCCTATTTAATTATCACTTAAACAAAAGTACCCTTTTACAGGGAGACAAAGATCAGGTGTATGTTACTTTACGTTTTAGTGGACATAGGCTGTAGGATTCTATATGTTTGAATAATGATATTATATATGGTTTGTTTTTCAGGAGTCGCAAAAGTTTCGAGGCGGTGGACTGTTATGCATTCATCTTCCTAAACTTTGGCAAACATTTACAACTTTCGTGGATGAAATCGAAAATTGTCCTAGATTCACTAGAGATTTCTGACATTATCAAAGGAAAGGAACTTTTAAAAGGGTTTCATGACGTTATTGTTTCGCGCGGCGGTCTTCTAGCAACTAGACACAACTGTTGACCGATGAGTTTAAAATACCGGAATAATGATAGGCAGTGCATATTCAGCAAGTTGCTTTGTTGTTTTTGTTGCTTTGCTTTTTTGTTTTTAGACATGCAAGAGAACATCCATTTATATTGTCATTATAGTTAAACTTTCATTAGAGACTTGGAATAAGAAATTAATTGAAAAATGTATTTAAAAATGTTGTCAACGTGGTGTCGTCATCAAGGTAAAATGGTGAGCTTCCATTATGAACAGAAGCATTTACAATGACTTATGCTTAATTTTTTTCTCAGCGCTTTTGATAAATAAATTATTATGTACAGACATTGCATGGAAAGCATTAGACACACAATTTTCTTCGTACAATCTCACATTCAATTGTAAAAGAACATTGAAGAACTCAGGAAATAACCATACTTTTGGGCTTAACCAGTTCCCTAGTAATGCTTGACCGCTGAAATGTGCCATAAAGAAGTGTGAACGGCACAAAAACCAAACGAATGGCGTAATGCCATACAATGTATCTCACACAGTAAAATGGAGACATTATATTTCTATGCTTTGCAAACAGAAGTACAAATTATGTTAATATAACTTTGTCGTCGCCCAACTTTTGCAACTGTTCTTCTTGATCGTGTCTTCATTGCCGAATAGTAAAACAAAAAGTTTACATAATGTGTTGAGAAAAATCAGCTTGTACAACACCTTCTTCACTCAAGCACACCAAATAATTTACATATCCAGAGTTGGCCTCTAGACAGACAGTATAATATTGAACACTGGACAAAATGCTTGATAGGCGCTTAGCATATTTACGTATATTGACGTATATGGAACACACTATTAATTGCATACGCAATGTATATCTTTGTGTATGGAATATTCTAATACGTTGATATGTGTAGCGTATTTCTATGCAGATCATGAGTATACGCAATGCAGATCTTTGCACACTAAATGGACACTGTAGTTTTGCATTTTATTAGTATACGTACTTGTATACTTAAAATATTTGACACGTGTACAGAATCAGTATATGTATATATATATTGTTGTATATCAAGCATTTTGCCCTGTGGAAACTGATAAATGATAAACTTGAGAGGGAATATTCTTACAGAATCAATACATTAATATCAGGAAACTGAGGATCTTTTCAAGGATGCCAAAACTAACGTGACAATAACTTAAGCAAGCATTTATTCATGTATCGATAGATAAACAACTTTGACCTGAGGTTGCTCATATCAATATGCCAATTTTCAAATACCTTGTAGAAAGGTTTAAATAAGCATATTTTTGAAATGAATATAAACGATGTATCATAAGTAAGGACCCAAGACCAAGGAAGGAAATAAACACATTGTGAGTGTGTACGTGTGTATCAAACGACTGATGACAAAAGTGTATAAGAAAGAGATTACTCACAAAGAGTTGACATTATAGTTACAAATAAGAAGGTATAACAATGGTTTTTGCTGATTCACACAATCTAAAGTTGGCAGTTTATTCTTTGATTTTAAAATTGGAGACAGCATGAAGAAAATATATGACTACAAGTAAATCCGACTGTGAGGGCGCTAGTTTCATCAAAGAGTAATGTATTTGTATTCAAAATGTTTTTATCACTTCTGTTATCGTAAAAATTGACACCTGTCAATATGACTTCTTTTGCGAAACATTCTAAAGTTAGAACACTGCCTATACGCTACTATATATGGTCGCGTACGAAGATCATATTAGAAACATCACTAGTCACAGTAGTTAATGATGATGTTTCTTTTATATCTTTAACCCACATTTTGCGACGGCTAGAGTGCTAATAAAGGTGTTTCTTAAATTAATTGCACCAAGTCTTCATGACATATTTTGAATTCTACTACTACTATTTGCTTCCGTTTACGGATTTTGTTCCTGAAACTGCCTGTTTCAAACACTTTTAATACAACTGATTCTCCACCATGTGCATCAAGGTCTATCACTGGCGATAATGGCCATCAATGCATTGTTCCATATCTACACAGAAATATCTACCTACGGAAGTAGTACTGGTGGAAACCAAGGGATAATATGACAAAATGGTAATGTGTGATAATAAATGTTAATATGGAAACTATCAAATGTATATTTATTGGTTTACAAGGCCTACTGATTCTACTATAAAACAGACACGAATCAGCTCATTTTATACGACCTTTTAAAGTTTGAAGAAAGCGAGACATATGCGAATGTATTTCCTGACAATGTTGATAAGCACCTTTGATACCACATGCGTCGCATAAGCTCATTCCTCCTTGAAATCTGGACGGTGCAATATTGAAAACGATACAAATGGTTATAAAGGTTGAAATGTGTAACAGATGTAGTAGTTGGTCAGTTCTCCCATTGGCTCTTGTTTACATTTAGTATTACGATTATTCAATTTTCTTTATGTTTGAAATTTTGTCACAAATTTTGTAATAAAGAACCTACGTCCTCAAATATACTACTTCTTGGCTTGGTGACGTGGTGGCGATACACACCGGTTTCGCCACTGCTCAAAGTGCGGATTTTTTCATAAACAGCTAAACATCTATCCCTGCCTAGAAATAACCTTTTCGTAGCCATATTTATGCCCATCATGTACTTAATATGTTGGTGTCACTCCCAGTATGATTTTTAGATCACGTGTCTGCACGACCTTATTTTATTGGCGTGTCCATTTTGTCACTGCTCACGTCGGCTTTAACGGGACCTAATGCCGCCTGTTTGAAATACACATCCCAGAGATATTTGGTGACATACAATACTTGGCATCATGATGAAGTATGTAATTGTAGTCGTTTGTTCCTTTCAATTCATCGTAGTGTCAACGAAAAGTTCGTGTTAGGACGACGACCGGAACGATGTTGACTGGTAGGAAATATTAAAGTAATTGAATTCATTTCATCTGTTTTTGTTTATTCCTCCTCTTTTAAGTCAAAATGTATCTACCTCGATATAGAATGTCTTTCCTTTTTTCTATTCAACCCTTCAGGGTTTTTTTTTTAAATTCCCCCAAAGCGTACTTCATAAATTACTGAAGTAACGAGCCCAAACGACGATGTCGGACTCGAAAGAATAGGCTTGTACGTCCACCCTGTATAGCCCGGGCAAGTTTTGTTTTCCAAAATAATGTTGTCGTTTTAGCACCTCGCTATACAGGCTAAGAATGCAGCTATTCGTTTTGGCCAAACAAATACAGAGCATGACATTGTCCCTTTTGACTCGGTGGGATTTGAACACCTAATGACTGCAGTCACTATTCGAATTGGATTACACGGCATCAACGGTTGATGTTATCGGTTGGGCTCCAAAGTACATATGTATACGTGACTAATGAATACGAGTTAAAACGCTGTAGGAAAAAATCAAGCTTGACATAATAACCGCCACGTCTAACAAACACTCCACATACGCGTATATTGTACGTCACAGCGAATTGACGTGCAAAAGGATATTGCTGCAAGTTCAGAGACACTTCCACTGTACGTTTTGGTCTGTTTAGGCTAGTCCTAAGGTGCATTCTTAATACGTATGTTTACGTCGACTACGAGACTGGTGCTTACAACTCGAACATGGTGCAGAGTACTGACTTCACCAAATGTTCTCATCATATGTGATAAAAACAACACTGTCATACCCTTAATACAATTTTGTCCATGTTCAAGTCTTCTTTGACATCCATATGAAATTGTCAGTTAAATAAATCCCTTTCGAATTTATTTTACCCAAGCAGAGATACGTATTGCTTATATTGTCAATGTGAATATAAAGTGTTGACTCGACAGCATGATCCCTTGACATGATTTATCACCGAAGGGTGGGGTTCAATCCAACAAAATGTAAGATATATTTTTCGTCTGGTTACTATGATCATGTTTGTTGCTGATCTTAAAGGTTGAACATTACCCTGTAAATGCGTTATTACATGAAACATCTGTCCATGCCATAAATA
>LD357692.1:110138-125639 GCA_001465055.1 Ptychodera flava
TTATTTAGGGGTATAGAAAGAGAGTCAAAAATATTAACAGCTGAGCCTGCAATGCACACACTAGAAGATGGATGTTTTCATGATCTAGCGGGATAGAAAACCTAAGCAGAAGCTGCGGAGAAACAAGAAATGTGCTTACTGCCGCAGTACAGATGTTAAACGGATTCTGTGTTAAAGCCAATCAAAGTAGTGTACATTACTCTGATAGGCAGCGGACAGTTGTGTAGTGTTGTATTATAGACGATTCCAGGCACGGTTTACCAGTGATTGCGCATGATTTCTTGCTGCACTGTCGACACAAACACACGTGCAGACTGTCAACGTGGCTTTCGGAAAACAAGCCTGCAAGAAGGAATGACATTAAAGACGCAAGTCCCCTATAAAAGTAGGCAGGGCAAGACAATGGCGGCATTCATTGTGTAAGAGTACGAGGAAGGGGTCATTTGACAAAACGTTAAACTACCTTCAGGTTTTGGCCTCCCTTTCCGCGCCAAAGTCCATTTTTCTCTCCTTTACTCAATATATCCTCGTCAATTTTTCTCACATTTTTGCTAAAATTATGATAAAAAACTGTAGCCAATGAAATATAGTGCCCATTTAGTTCAAAATTATCAAAGAATTTCAGAACATTCCATAAAAGATTGGTAAAATGTGGCAGTATATTTTGGTGGGAAACATTACAGCACTCAAAGGATTACTGATCCGAATGAGCAATCACATTATGTGCATGTACTGTCAATACAAAAGTTAGATGTATATTAAGTTTGAAAATGCACATGTTGCTCGAAGTAGAGACAGTTAGCAAAGTGCAATACTTTTAGAAAAACACGCACACACACACACACAAACAAAAGAGATCTTTTTCGAAATGCTTGGTCGGCTACATTTCTCCAAAAGTGGAACTTTTGCACAAGAGTAGTAAAAAATATACCCCGCAAATTGTCCTCTCGTGTAATTAGTGTATTGCTTGTACTGGATTAAATCCCTTTGGTTTGAAAGTTGTGCTTTAGTTAATTGTGATTCCGTGTTGCTTGACGTAGTTTCCTAACACAAATTTCAATACAGCAGATGTTATACTTTGATTTTCAGGTTTATAATTTACAAAGTTCCGAAGATCCTTAACAGTAAAAATGAATTGATGAAAGCTGGTGTTGCGTATTACTACTTTGACCCATCTGTCCAGACAGGCAGGTTGTCAACCGTTGGGATAGACTCACCAAACCAGGCACTGGGAAAGACGCTGGACCAAATTAACAGCAACCACAAATCTAAGGTAGGGTTCGATCATAGTGTTTCGTCTCTAACTTAGAAGACGGGAGGTCCAGAATTTGCATAGAAGTGGGTCAATATACCACCATTCATCTGCGTTTGAGAAAGCTGTGTTAAATTATCTTATATTGATCGCTCACTGAATATTTTTAAAATAGAAGATGGTAGTCTCGATGCATTTTTTTAATTGCATAATTATCATGTTTTGAAACGATAGGGCGTTTTTCGTGGCGTGTATGTTTTAATACAGCTACAGTGTACCTTAAGCGATCATGCAAATGTAACTTACACCAAAGTCTTTTTTAAATTCCGGTATGTCTTTTATGGACTTTGTAATCGTCAACATCCTTAAAATTGTGCAATCAGATTTACAATTTGTCACATCTGATTTGTTTTTGTCATTCACCAGAGTGTCGCCTACTTAATGTATAGTGATAATTGGCCGCATCAAAGATCAAAGTCAAATCGAGGTCATACGAAAGGTAAGATTTTGCAGCTGGTAGTTTGGTATAGTAGCAGTAGAATCAGTAGCAGTGGCGGTAGAAGTGTTTGTCGCAGGAAAAAGTTGGCGGACATGTCCATTTGGCGAGTCCATGTATCAAACGATGGTAAGACACTTCGAACAAATTGCCAGTTTGAGCTGTCGTCTGCACGGCATTGTTGATTTGCTCTGCATTTGTTGTGCTTAAAATCTGTTTTAGTAAGCGTTAAAAGCGGTCGTTCTTTTCAAAGCCTTAATGATGATGCTTTTTAGTTCTTTGGTTGAAACGGTACCTTCATTTCTTGTACAGGTGACGTCTGCCTGGACAAAACCAGCGGATTTTGGCTGGTACACAGTGTTCCTCAATTTCCGGAATACTCCAATAGAAGTTATTGGTGGCCTCCCAATGCGAAGAAGTATGGATAGTCACTGTTTTGTGTGTCTACGTCGGTTCAAAGTGGAAGTTTTCGAAAAATAGGTATGTAGATAATGAGACATGAGAACCGTAAACGACAAGTTCAATAACAGTGATGTCTAGAAATTACAATAGTTATAAATAAAGGCCTCTTACGTCAAATCCCGATTACACGCCCTGTGCTAGTTTTGTAAGCAATAAGCTCTACTTTTACTTCGGTCACGTCTTTTCTTTCTTAAAAAATTACACGTCATGATTTACAACCTTGTCAAAAATCAAAACAATATTTTCCATCTTTGTTCCTCAGCTACGGCACTGAAGTATAACTGGCCCTGGGTTTACGACTACAACGTCCCTGATGATATTGAGGCCAAAGTGCCGGGTTTACTGGACATTGCCAATGGGAAGCACATTGATGTAAAAGAGGGCTATCAAGACACGTTCACATCGCTCGCAGGTCAGGTCTTCACTGTATTTGGAAAGGGAGGAAAATTCAATGATGGTAAGTCGCTATAAATACTCATCATGCCATAGGGAGCGATGGGATTTCACACATACATACATACATACATACATACATACATACATACATACATACATACTTTAAACGTTGTTCTTATTCATTCGCATATGAACTTATATCTATATATATTTTTGGACTACACACAGTAGGTCAATCGATTGCATGCCGGGAACGCACTCAATGCTTAGTCTTAATAACATTTATGGGTCGTAAATGAAGATAACTACACAGAAGCAACAAAATTTACAAGTTTTATAGTACTTGTATTATGAGTAAGTTTTATGATACTTGTATTATGAGTAATCTATCTATCTATCTAAATATATATATATATATATATATATATATATATATATATATATATATATATATATACGAAGTATGCGGTTCGACTTGTCCGATACAAAGTGCTCAATACAAAAGTAGAGCGAGATATATGAGGGTTGCTGGAGAATTGATTTTACAATTTCATCTCTATAACGTTGTTTCGTGAGTCGCTAGACTCACTCATCAGCAGACTAGACTGGAGTCTAGTCTCCTGATGAGTGAGTCTCGCGACTCACGAAATAACGTTGCAGAGATGAAATAGGAAAACCGATTCTCCAGCAACCCTTACATATATATATATATATATATATATATATATATATATATATATATATATATATATATATATATAATATCACTTTAATAGCATCTGTTATTAAAGCTTCATGCATCTTTCACTCATTGGACAGACAGACAGCGCATACATACATTAAAGTAGTTTGATGGTGTTAGCGTTTCCACTCCTTTACAAAAGAAATTGAGTTCTGATGCCTGATACCGGCACTTAAAATATATGTGCCTAGATATTGTATAGTTCCAAAGAAGTAGGCGTACATTCATTGCTTATGTAGTTGTATACTTGCTAAGCTGTCAACAATATATAATATTTGTTACTAAATTACAGTTCACTGAATAAGTTCATGTGTGTTAATACTTTACTCGAAGACTTGTATAGCAACCTGGTGGCGCCATACTTCAAACGGAATCTGCTCACGGAGACGTGGCGGTCAGGAGTCAGTGAAAATATGAAATCATACTGCGGCAAGTACGAAGTAGAAAACATCAAACAAATTTCGTTACCTGGCGTCAAGTTTCGATCGACGAAGGACCATTCTAAATGGGCAATCACTAATGAAACTTCAGGGGGTCAAGTCTGTATGGGTGACATAAACAGACAGGTAAGGTATTTCAGCAAGATGAAATTAGTGTACACGTGATGGAGCTACAGAGACAGTGCAAGCCAGCATAGACATCGTCACAAAATAATATGGACAAAGGAATTGACATAAAGTGACAGCGAGCATTTTAGGAATGGTACATGAATTGTTAGTTGGCCAAAGGTAAACAGTTCTCTGTTTTTCTTAGGGCCCTGTCACACCTTGACAATTTAACCAGCGTATGCCGACGTATCAAAATTTCTCTAAAACGCTTGCTGACGATATGTTTTTCAATTTTGGGCGTAAACATAGCGTATTTATAATGTACTCATAGGTAAAGAATGCGTTTTGGGTACGCTAGACAATTATCTTGACGTATTTCGATTTATGAGTAACTTGCAAGTAACATGCGTGAACATTATGTCTACGAGAGCAAAACCTACCTACAGCTTATGGCCCTTGTGTGCGGGACGTATGATCCATACGCTGTAAGCCATACAGAAAGATTAAGGTAATGTGTATGTCATTTTACATTTGAGTGGACATAGACTGTGGGACTACTTATCTTAGAATAATGATATTTACTTGTTTATGTTTTTTTCAGCTGGCGCAAAAGTATCGTGGTGGCGGGCTGTTGTGCACCCGTCTCCCTAAACTATGGAAAAAATTTACAACCTTCGTGGAAGAAATAGAGAACTGTCCCAGGGTTGCTTGGAATTTCTAACATTATCAAAGCAATGGGATCTTTTTACAGTTTTGATGACATTATTGTTTTTGCGGCAGTTTTCTAGCGGCTGGGACTCAACTGATGTCATCTTTAAGAGAACAGAATACCGATGGGTTGTACAGAGTGAGGAAGTTGCATTGTTTACGTTTAGACATGTAAAAGAACATTCTAGTAGTATCATTTTCGTTTAAAAATTAGCAAGATTCGATCATCATCAACAAATAAACCTGCGACGACCCAGGCTGACTCGGTTTGTTGAGTGCTTTTAATCAATATATCATTGTGTACCTTCATTGCTTGCTCGGCAACACTCATTTTCCTTTTTACAATCTAAAATTCATTAGTAAAGAACTATTTTTGAAGTCAGTGAAATAGCATTCCTTCGGTTTCATTCAGTTCCCTGTTAATGTTTGAGGTCTGAAATTTGTCACAGCGTAGTGTTAACTGCAAAAAATCGAAAGTATGGCATGTTTGAATACGAATTATTCTTATCGTCTTTTTGCTACTTTTGTACTGTAAAACAGATGCAATTATAAAAATGACAATATTTTTACTTTGAATAAAGAACTAATAGTAAGTCTTTTGGGGTGTATTGTGTTTGTATATGTACAGGTGTAAGTAAGGATTTACCTGCTTTTGCCTAAAAGTGCGTAAGAAAGGTATTGCTGGGAGAGAGAGAGAGAGAGAGAGAGAGAGAGAGAGAGAGAGACTCGATGATTACGCTTGTTCCAAAATATCTAAACAGGCATTTTTTTCTGTGATTTCAGTATCAATTATTTTGGAGACATCATATAAATCATACGTCAGCAAAATACGGCCAGTTTGATTTACTTTGCAAAACATTCTAACATTAAAATACTCAACTTAACGGTACAGTGTAGTCACTTATTGGAAAAATACGAGACATATTACCATTTAGCAATTGTTCATAAGAATGTTTCTTTGATGTCTTATATTATGGAAAGGCTTGAGTGCTGATGAAGGTGTCAAGGAACAGTACATGTGAAGCGTTTTAAATTTTAGTACAGTCATTTGTTTTCCTTTACGAATATCATCCCTGCACTTGTGAGTTTCAAATGCTATATACAATTCGGATTCTCAACAACGTGCCTCGCCTCGAGAGTTCCTTCAGGGGCACTGATTGCCAAGAACTCACTGCTCTATATTCAGAGAAATAATATATACATATATTTCAAAGTAAAAGTTGAAATTTCGCGATCAAAGATGACGACATTAGGGATGTGTGACAGTCATATTATTGAAAACCATATAATGATTAAGTTTACATATTGGTGGACACGACCAAGACATACTAAAACACATACAAATCAGACGCATTTTTATACGACCCTATAAAGCAAGATACTAATAGCAATTATGCATTATTGTATTTCATGACAAATATTTTAAGCATGGCACATGACATACTTCCCTTGTTTGTTGACCAAAGAATGGTTTTCATTTTTTTAGCAGTAACACCCATTAAGATAGTCAACTCAACCAAAGATGTCTGATTACAGTAAAACAAGGGTCAGGTGAATGCTACTTTACTGTTTTGTGGACACAGGCTGTAGGACCTAGCCAATGCCGTTGGTTTCACTATGCCAAAAGAACTGAATCCACAAAGGATTATGCTCGATTCTATATTGGATTCCTTTTGTATACTTTAGAATCAAGATTTAGTGCTGGATTCCGTATTCTGGACGTTGATGGATTATTCGTTGATTCTACTGTATATTTTAAGAATCCGTTAAAATGGATTCCATTAAAGCTTTCTGGACACGGTACATTTCACATGGTGTTTTCATTTAGATATGCAAGAGAACATACTGTTATATTGCCATAAACGTTTAACGTTCATTAAAGACTTGAAATGAGAAATAATTTGAAATATGCAGTCAAAAAGTTGTGTCAACGTTAAGTCACCGTCAAATTAAAGTGGCAAGATTCCATTATGAACAAATGTATCTACGATGACTTATGCTGACTTAAAATCTTTTGCTCGTTCCTTTTCATCAATATTGATCAACTTATTATTATGTACCTACATTGCATGGTCAGCATTGGACAGAGTTTTCTTCGTACAATCTCAAATTAATTTGTAAAAGAACATTTTAGAACTCAGGAAATAACACTGCTTCAGTCTTAATCAGTTTACTGTTAATGTTTGATGGTTGAAAGGTGCCATAAAGAAGTGTGAATGGCACAGAAGGTTTGGCCAAATTCTATACGATGTACCTAAAAGTAAAGACGGGACATTGCTTTTTCTCATCATATTTCTTGTCTACTAACGGTATTCTAAACGTAAGTAGCTATAAAGAAATTACATTTTATCCACCTATTTTTCAATAACTGTATATGAGGTTGTGATGTTGCTTTGGTATTTATGTACCCTTGACGCGTATTGTACCAGATTTTGCAATCAGAAGCAAATGTTGATATTATTCAGAGGTCACCCAAATTTACAATTGTCCTTTTTAATTGTGTCTCATTTTCCAAAAGGTATTACAAAAAGTGTACATAACGTGTAGAGATAATCAGCTGATATAACATCTTCTTAACTGAAGCATACCAGATAATTCATTTATTCAGAGTTGACCTCCAGACAGACAGTATATATACTCTGAAATACTGATAAATAATTAATTTGACAGGTAATATTCATTATGATATCAATACATTAATAACAGGAAATGGAGGATCTTTCAAAGACTTACGTGGCAGAAACTTACCAGAAACGTTTATGTATGTATCTATAGATAAAGAACTTTGAAGTGATCGCTCTCTTACCACTCTGCCAATTTTGAAATACATGTACAGGATATCAAATACGGGATATCGATCCTAGTCAAAGGTTATAATAAACATCGTTTCTAAACGTAATAAAACGAACCCACAAGTAAGAACATTAGACCCAGGAAGGAAAATAAACAAACTGTAAGTGTGTTCGTGTTTGTACGTGTGTATTGACCTGCTGATGACAAAAATTGTATAGGAAAGACATTAATCACAAAGAGCTAACACCAGCGTTGCAAACAAGAAGGTAGATAGATGTTTTTTTCCTCGCTCCCAAAATCTAAAATAGGCAGTATATTCTTTGAGCTTAAAATTAACTAACTTGACTACAGTATGCAGAAATTAGACTACAAGTAAAATCGACTCTGATGGCGCTAGTTTCATCATAGATTACTATATAATTGTATTCCAGGATTGTTTTATCACTTCTGTAAACGTAAACAATTGACACCAGCCAAAAGGACTTGTTTTGCGAAACATTCTGAAGTTAAAACGCTGCCTATATGCTACTATATACGGTCACGATGAAACATGTTGGAAACGTTACCAATTAAAGTAGATACTAGTGATGTTTGTTTTATATCTTTAATTTAATATTTTACAACGGCAAGAGTGCTGATAAAGTTGTCACATAAATTGGTTGCACCAAATCTTTATGAAGTATTTTAAATTCTAGTACTACGTTTGCTTCCGTTTACGAATTTTGTTCCTGAACCTGCCTGTTTCAAACACTTTTAGTACAACTGATTCTCCACCATTTACATCAAGGTCCATCACTGGCGATGATGGCCACCAATGTATTGTTCCATATGTACACAGAAATAACTACCTACGGAAGTAATACTGGTGGAAATTAAGGGATAAAAATGACGAAATCGTAAGTTTGATAATATTAAGACTTGGAAACTATCAAATGTACATATTGGTTGACAAGGCCTAGTGATGCGACTTTAAAACAGACACGAATCAGCTCATTTTATACGACCTTTTAAAGCTAGAAGCAAGTGAGACATATGCGAATGTATTTCGTGACAAATTTTGATAAGCATCTTTGCTGCCACATGCGTCGCATAAGGTCATTCCTCCTTAAAATCTGGACGGTGCAATATTGAAAAAAGATACAAAGAGTTATAAAGATTGAAATGTGTAACAGATATAGTAGTAGTTGGTCAGTTCTCCCATTGACTTTTGTTTAAATTTAAGTATTACGATAATTCCATTTTGTTTATGTTCGAAATTTCATCATCTAAATTTTAAGCTAATGAATAAGCTACGTCCTCAAATATACTACTTCTTGGCTTGTTGACCTGGTGGCGGTACGCAACTGGTTCCGCCACTTCTCAAAGTGTGGATTTTGCATACACAGCTAAACATCTATCCCCGCCTAGAAATAACCTTTTCGTAGCCATATTTATGCCCATATAATACTTAATTTGTTGGTTTCACTTCAAGTAAGATTGATAGATCACGTGTCTGCACGACCTTATTTTATTGGCGTGTCCATTTTGTCACCGCTCACGTCGGCTTCAAAGTGACTCAATGCCGCCTGTTTAATATACACATCCCAGCAACATCCATTATTTGGTGAAACAATACTTTGCATCATGATGAAGTAAATAATTTTAGTTTGTTTGTTTCTTTCAATTCATCGTTGTGTCGGCGAACATCTCGTGTAAGGACGACGACGGCAACGATGTTGACTGGTAAGAAATATCGAAATAATTTATTTCTTTTTGTTTATTCCTCTTCTTTATAGTCAAAATGCATCTACCTCGATATAGAATGTCTTTCCTTTTTTCTATTTAACACTTCAGGGTTTTTTTATAAAGCGCCCCAAGCGTACTTTACTGAAGTAACGAACCCAAACAACGATGTCAGACTCGAAAGAATAGGCTTGTACGTCCACCCTGTAGAGCCCGGGCCAGTTTCACTTTCCAAAATAATGTTGTCGTTTTCGCGCCTCGCTGTACAACCTAACAATGCAGCTATTCACTTTGGCCAGACAAATACAAAGAATGACATAGTCCCTTTTGACTTGGTGGGATTTAAACACCTAAATGCCTGTCTGCAGTCACGATTCGAATGAGATTACACGACATCAACGATTGATGTTATCGGTTGGGTTCCAAAGTACATATGTAAACGTCACTAATGAATACGGGTTAAAACGCTGTCGGAAAAAAATCAAGCTTGACATAATAACCGCCACGTCTAAAAACACTCCACACACACGTAGATTGTACGTCACAGCTAATTGACGTGCAAAATGATATTGCTGCCTCTTCAGAGACAATTCCACTGTGCGTGTTGGTCTGTTTAGGCCAGTCTTAAGGTGCATTCTCAATACGTATTTTTATGTCGACTACGAGACTAGTGCTTAAAACTCGAACATGGTGCACAGTACTGACTTCACCAAATGTTTCTCGTCATATGTGGTAAAAACGACGCTGTCATACCCTTAATACAATTTAAATTCATGATAATGAACATCGATTTTAAACTTAATAAAACGATGTACCGTAGGCAAGGACCTTAGACTCAGGAAGGAAAATAAACACGTTGTGAGTGTGTTTGTGTGTGTGTATCTACCTGCTGTTGACAAAAAGTACATAGAAAAGACATTAATTAAAAACAGCTGACATTAGAGTTACAAACAAGAAGGAAGAACTATGTTTTTCCTCGTTCAGTAAATCTAAAGTAGGCAGTTATTCGTTGATTTAAAATATTAACCATCCTGGAGACAGCATGCTGAAAATTAGACTACAAGTAAAACCGACTGTTAGGGTGCTAGTTTCATAATAAATTACTATATTTGTGTTCAAATATTGTTTGATCACTTCTGTAAACGTAAATATTTGACACTAACCAATAGGACTTGTTTTGCGAGACATCCATAAGTTAGCACACTGCCTATACGCTACTATGGTCGCTTACGAAAATTACAAGGGAAACGTTACTAGTTACAGTAGTTAATAGTGATATTTCTTTTATATCTTTAATTAAACATTTTGCTTCAGGTATCTATAGCACAAGTCTTCATGAAGTATCTTAAAGTGTATATCTCACCTATATTTTTATATGTCTAAACTTAATTGATCGCATAAAACAATATTCATTATTTCAAAAAATCCATAACCTTGTAGTGGCAGCTATTTGTACAGTAGTGTATTTCACTGTTAAAAATGTGAAAAATTCACCCTCTCAGGAAACGTCCGAGTTCATATTCGCCGTGCATTGGCCGTGTCACTTTACGTCAGAAGTGGCTAACATTTGAGAACAATGCCCTGAGAGAAATGGTCAACGCATTGGGTACCAACTTTGAGAAGATCTCAGGCATTTTTGCTATGATTGAAAGATGCGCGGCTTAGGGCAGCAACAACACAAGTGTAACCTGGATGATTTTTGTTTACATATGTGCCGTCAATTGGTTTTGACCCAAAGATACTTCATGAGAGCACGGCTCTCCGTTAGAGTAATGTTTTTAGTGGCAGTGTTGGTACCTAATACCAGCATACCGACGGCGCGCTAGCTCAGCCGCTGTGTACTGTACAGAAATAGTATCGCCGGACACATGGAGCCGACCTACCGAGGATATTCTATGAATCAGACTCAAGGCTTTCATAATAAGTAGCTCCCTAGACTCATGGTGGTACCAAAAGACTACACTGCCATGTAAGGCCTAAAATACAACAGCTGTAAATCTGTTCATCCACATCACCGACGCGCCGCCGGACGTGACCGTGTACAGCCAGTACATGGGACTGTAGCATATTGAAAGGGGTCGAATCAGGCTCGCCACCTCAGTTACTAAATTGCATTGGGTAAATTTACAGGTTTTTTCCCAAGCTCTATATACAGTTGTTTAGGTCTCCTATTCGTATCACTAATTACAAAATTGTAGTTAAATATACAAAACCAAGCCAGGGCCAGAGTGCAGCAGGACCCCAACTAGGCAACCGGCAATTTTCAATCAACCTTTCGATGGACTGCATCCTGTCAGTTTCAGGGTTTTGACGCTCTTCAGATTGTACTGTGTGATAAAGAATGTTGTTTTGAAAACTATGAAGTATACATGTTAGTTTTAAAGGCCAGGGGATGCTACCAAATTGAATATGACAGACACAAATCGGCACATTTTGCAGGACCTTTGAAGTTAGAAGCCAATGACACATATGCGATGATGTATTTCATGAAGAATTTTTGTGGTAAGCACCTTTGGTACCACATGTTTTACATTAGCTTCTCCTCAAAATCTGAGCAATTCTATAATCCAAACAATACACACACTTGTAAAGGTGTAAATGTGTAATAGATGCGGTCGTAGTTGGTTGGTTCTACCATTGGTTTTTGCTTACACTTACTATTACGATTGTCTCAATCTTGTTTTCGTTCGAAATTTATCAGGCATAAATTAAGTTTATAAACAACCCAATTCATCAAATATACCATATCTTGGCTTGTCGACACGGTGGCATTATACAACTCGCCACTGTTCAATGTGTGAGTTTTGCACAGCGATACATCTATCACCCACAACAAATTGATATTATTTCGGTAGATCAACACGACTTTGCAATATGTCTCCCCCTCAAATGCTAAATGTTTCGGTTTCGCTTCCGGTATTACTCATAGCTCACGTGTTTGCCTGACCTTATTTTATTGGCGCGTCCATTTTATTTATGATAACGTCACCTCCACCTGTGACTCAATATTGCCTCGATCGTATACATACCCCGAACGATCTCAAACAGATTGGTGAAACATAATACATGTACTCGGTAACATGCTGAAGTGTGTAATTTTAGCTATTTGTTCATTTAAATTCCTCTCTGTGTCAGCGGCAATCTCATGTAAGGACGACAACGGGAATGATGTTGACTGGTAAGAAATATGAAATTAATACCTCTCATTTTACCTGTTTATTATTCTTCCTCGATTCTGTCAAGATGTATCTTCTCCGATATAGAATGTCCTGCCTGTTTTATATTCAATCATTGAAGTAAGTTTATATTAATGATTTAAAGTTTCACCTTCAAGTGTACTTCATAAATTACCGAAGGAATTAGCGCAAACAAAGATGTCTGCCCCACAACTTTAGGCTTCTCCACCCACATTGCAGTGCCAAGTTTCAGTGTCACTATGCACATATGGTAATATGTTACCGTGTTATCGCAGTGCTATGTATGCTAACAATACGAGCACTAATTGTGGCTGGACAAACGTCATACATTTAATATAGAAAGCATGAAATAGTTCATTTAAGTTGGCAAAATTGCGACATCTAACTGCCTATCAGCAACCATAATTCACATGCGATAACATTGCATCAAATGCAGATGTTATAAGTTGGGTTCCAAAGTACAAATGCCTACGTCACTAAAGAATACAGGGTAATGGCGCTGTATTATATAGTCAAGCTATACAGAATGCCCCCCCCCCCCGCGCGTCCTACAAACACTCCACATGAATGTAGATTGTACGACAATGCGTAATGACTTGCAAAACTATTATAGAAAGTTCAGAGAAAGTTCAACTATGCCTGTGGACTGTTAAGGCCATTCTTCAGGTGTGTTCTCAATACATTGTTGACATAAGCTTTATCGGCGTAGCGTGGGTTCGACCCTACAGAATTCAGACTCTACTCTGACCTGGGTCACCATCATGTTAGTACTTGTTTTACGGCTGTTATTAACAACTTGTACATCAAGCTGTGAATGCATATTCTATGATGAAAGCCCATTCAGTTCCAATAAATATAGTTGGTCATTAGATTTAAGTTTGGTATGGAAATGTATCTAATGGATTTTAAAGCTTGCGATTCTTTCCAATTCTGATATAAGACTATCACAAATGCCACATTTTCTCGAACAATCGGTGCAATATTTTACTTTTCAGGTTCATAATTTATAAACTTCCGAAGATATCGGACAGTGACAATGAGTTGGTGAAAGCTGGAGTTGGTTACTACTATTTCGATCCATCTGTCCAGGCTGGCAGGCTGTCAACAGTTGGAATAGACTCACCAAACCAGGCATTGGGAATTACAGTAAACCAAATTTACAGAAACTACGACGCTAAGGTAGTATGCTATCGCTTGGTAAATAGCTCTTATGATAAAGATCTTGCGAGGGAGATATGTGATCAGGGTTGACCAACGTTGGCAAATATCTACCGGGCCTTACAATTGCATGCGTTTTGCCCCTTGGATCAAACGTTTAATCCCAGCTTTAGTTTGAAAAAGATACAATTTTACGAGATCTGCGGTAGAAGTTAGAAAATTTCCAATGTGTCACTTACATTCTCCCAGTTATAAATCAGAAAAAAGGGATTAGGAGGCAGCAAAATGCCTGTTACCGCTTTGTTTGGAGATAACACATGACGTGCAATAATTGCCGTTTCCACTATTAAGTCTCAAAACCCCGTCGAATTCCAACGTCCTGTTATCACCAGGGCTGATTACACATTGGGGTTACCATTAATTTTGCTTAAAACTGGGGACAGAAAACGCGCCTCGGGGAGAGAAAATCGAACTCTCAAATTTCTACAATTCTTTCCTGATCTACCACTTATAGGAGCTCATTTTAAAGCTCGTGGAGAAAGATAAACTTTCACCGTCTTAGTTTTTCGAAAATCCCTAATGTTTGTTTCCCCTAAAGAGTTAACACAGGAATGGCGGCCATTTTGAATTTCAAATATCGCAAAAATGTTGGGCACTTTGTTTCGCTACTTCCGAACTTTGCACGGTGACTCCCGATTTTTATTGTTGATTTGGTGAGAGAATGGTTAAATGTTTCCTTGAGGAAAAATTGAGCAAAAGTTTGAGTCTTTCACTTTCGAGGCGCCTGCACCTTAAAATTAGTGTTATTGTACCTCCCTGATAGATGCTTATCTTCTTTTCAGTACATTGTTGTCAGATTTCCTTGGAAAACCAACGTATCTATGCAATTTGGTAGTTCCGTATCTGTACTGTAAAGTTTATAATTTATGGTGTATTTGAATGCAGAAATTCAGTCTCACTGATATAGCTCAAAATCGATAAACTGATTTTTGTGTGTTATAAGAAAAACTCAATGACTCTGACAAAGCTTTCACGCACAAAGAGTGCAGCGGCTATGACGAATTACGTTTGTGAATGGCTATTAATATTTCTGATTTGCATATCACCACTTAGACTTGCTCCAAGTCTGTGGGCATATAAGTATCAAAACACAATAGATTTAAAGGACAAAACATCAGCAGACAGTAGCGCTAATGGTACGCTGTATGTTGATCGTGGGGTTGAAGTCGCTTGGCCAGCCAGTTACTCAGTTACCGAAAAAAGCCAGGCGACCGGGGCCAGTCTAATCACCACTCTGATGGTTGCCAAAGGGAGATGTGTCACACATAACAGCATATACTGTGAAGGGGAAGATAGTGATGGAGGAAACAATCGCTTCGGCGTTATTGATCATCGTTTTCCGTAATGTTTAGGCATAGCAAGTAATGGAGAGGCGCGTAATGAATATTCTCCATACACAATAGCATAAACTGTCATGAATTCTGATATTTTAAATTGTCATTAATTTCATCAGAATATTGCTCACCTGATGTACAACGACAGTCCGCCAAATAACACGCCTGTGCCAAATAGCAAAGGTCACACGAAAGGTGAGGTGAAGTAATTGTGTTCGTGTGTATTAGGGTGTGAGGAAAAGAAGCAGCAGAAATGAACATGGTCGTGTTTTGAAGTCGCTAAAAAATCCTACTAATTGACGGGATGATGTTAAGATGTGCCTTTCTACCTTGTTGTGAACATTCTCAGCTTATTGTGATGTTCAAGTTCCTTGGCTCTGCAAACAGAATAGTTCAAAGTGATCATCTAGAAACATTCCCGGGGTTTTCAGGATTATACATCTTCTGAACTTGCGTTATTGAAATTTGTGTCTCTATATATCTCTAGGTGTCGTCTGCTTGAATACAGCTGGCGGGTTTTGGTTGATACACAGTGTCCGACTCTTCCCAACCTCATCGAACAGCAATTCGAAGTATTCTTGGCCTGACAATGCCAGAGTTTATGGACAGTCGTTGCTCTGTATCTCTGCGAAG
>LD357692.1:127266-143907 GCA_001465055.1 Ptychodera flava
AAATCCATCCTTACATTAACATCAACCGCTCTTACCTTCAAAATGACACCACAAAAATAATGAAAAAAGGGGATGCAACTCAACGGCATTTATCATGTTTGCTTGCAAATTGCTGTGGTTTGCCAATATATAACACCTTGGTATGTCTTTAACTGCGTATTGTGATTATCCTTAACAGATATATACAGCGATTGCATCGCTCCCCATTTTAAAAGTGACATGTATGCCCAGACATGGCAACAGGGATCATCTAAAAATCTCCGCTCATCCAGTGGAGGTTATAAAGTTGAAAACATAGACTCGCTTACTTTACCTGGTGGTATTAATTTCTCATCGACCAAAGACCACTCTAAATGGGCAATCACAACCAAAGATTCAGAAGCTCGAATTTGCATCGGGGATATTAACAGACAGGTATGTGTTCACTACTTCGAAGACTCTAAGAATTATGACTTTCTAATAATTTTCGAAAAGTAGCTGTGGAAATCAAGTATAATCTATCTGCCTTCTCAGTATTTGGTGCCATCTTTGCTCGATCATCGGGAAATTAACATCAAAACTAGTAAAATATTGCATCACGGGACGATGTGTCCGAGGGCAGATGGTCATTTACTCGACATCAGAAGTCCAAAAAGTCTCCTGCCTCCAGTGTACACACTCCCTTATTCTGGATACATTGTGTTTACAGCATGCGACACCTACATAAATTTTATACAGAATTTAAGCTTTGATTTTTTAAATGACAATATTTCATATATTTGACTATCACAATAGACGAAAAGGTGTTACATAATAAAACAATTTTCACATTGAAGAGCGTATCAACGTACGTCAAGTTGAATCACTGTTATGCGGTTCTAGAAATTGACCGGGACAGTTTTTGTCATGTGATAATCATTTGGACCACTACGTCGTGCAATCACTTACCGTTGAATCCTTTTTGGCATGTGACGTTCGACACATTAGGCATGTAATTTAACCAGCTGTCGTTAGTCATTGTATTCAAACGTGAATAAAAACTGCATAGAATCCTCTAAAGGGATAAAAGTATTACTAGAGTGAGCAAGAAAAAATATCAGATAAAGAAACTGCCAAGACCTATATTTTTTATGTGAACAATTCGCCTTCTTTGCAGAAAAGCCAGATGAACCGTGGTGGTGGCATGGTGTGTATGGAGCTTCCGGAAGTGAGGAAAACTTATGAATCTTTCATACGCAAAAGTGAAGACAAACATGATGAACTGTAATAGCATATGTAGATATTACATAATACTTATTGAAATAAGTGAGATGACAACCATTTTAGATCATAATAATACTTAAATCGGTAAATGGCGAGTATAGAAAATTAGTATTGTGGGTTTTCTGTTGCATATCGATACCTTAACTTTTATTCTTACACGTTGTGAGTATATATTTAGAACCATCACGCGTCGTATTAAGTTTAAAAGAAGTGAACTATAACATATCATTCGGCTTTTTTCCTCTATTAACCATGTCGCCTATGTAGTCTCACATATTTACCGAATGCCTTTTTCTGTAATTTTGCATAATGAATAATGTTAGGGACGCTTAGAAGTGTCTGCTTCTTAAGAAAAATAACATTCATTGTATGTAAAGCTTAAGTATTGTCATAGTAAAGTGCTTGCCTGAATACAAACTATTTTAACTCATAAATTTCAATCTTTCAGTTTCATAAAAAATGTGTCTTCTCCATCTATGAACATTTAAAAAACAACTACGAGTTACAATGTGTAAGGTTACTCATTTTTATTTATAAATGTTTACTCTATATTGACATTTTAAAAAAGTAGCAATTTTCAGAGCACAATTGTGAGATCGTAGTACAAATGCTCTCTGGAGAGAGTCTGACGTACATTTTTAAACAATTACTGGTCCCATTCGTATCTTAAGTCGTGTCAGTCAGTCATTGGTAAAGACATGAATATTTTTAAATTCCCATCTTTTCGGTCAATTACTGTGGTAACAAACATAGCTAACAATGTAATTCAGTAATGCAACAGTAAATGTTTTTTCTAGTTCTGTTAAACAGCATTTGCATACTACACAAGAATGATAAAAGTGTGTCCGTTTTCACTGACTGTAGTAAGTATTAGTGTATTATCATAAAACAAACAAAATTAATGAATAAAAAGTGTTTTTACAATGCCAATTTTATTATAAAATACCAGTGATAATTTGTTTCAAATGTGGTTTTTGTTTGTTTCCTGTTAATTTGTTGTACCTTTGTTTATCAAAATGACGTAAAAGAACAAACATAAACCTAACTATAATTCTCTTTACGAAAACAAAATATCTTAGTCTGTTTTACACAATAATCTGTCCTGCAGTGATAATGGATTGTGTACAAACAAAAAGCAAGTAAGTAATCATGTTCAAACAATGTAATTCTGTCCCTAAGATGAATTTGTTACAATGTATCGAATTATTAATATTATACTATATCATAATAACACAAAAACACTTAAAATTTGTATTTTTTCCTTTCAATGTCATTCAACTTTCACTGAATTTGTACTGTTCTGTAAAGTTAATGTAAATAAACGGCCTATCAATATGTTCTCTTCGCACTGAATTTATTCAATTGTATAAGTGTATCTTGCACGAAAAAAACAGCAATTTAGTTTTGTTTTCAAATAGTCAAAGAAAAGAGATAGAATGAAACAGACATGCACGAGTACAAAACGTTGAGATGTTATTTTCGCAATCACTTGTAAAAATACGTAGCTTTGACCTATCTGAAAATGATAGGCTAGCTTAAGCTTGTTGATATGGAAACACCGCAGAGGAGAAATATCAGTAACAACCATGACCACTTCAATAGTTCTATCATCCAAACTACAAACTTTTATTAAAACTAACAGCTACAAAATACATTAGGGAACCTATGCATACATGAGGGAACAGTAGTACGATAAACCTATACGATGTATAGTTCAAAAAAGGTAATAGCTAATTCTTTGCTCGAAGATTTGTATAGCAACCAGATAGCGCTATACGCAAAGTGAAATCTGCTCGCAGAGGCGTGGTAGACAGGATTCAGTCCAAATATGAAGACATACAGCGGCAAGTACGAAGTAGAAAACATCAAACAAGTTTCGTTACCTGGCGTCAAGTTTCAATCGACGAAGGACCATTCTAAATGGGCAATCCCTAATGAAATTTCAGGGGGTCAAGTTTATATGGGTGACATAAACAGACAGGTAAAGTATTCCGGCAATATGAAGAAAGTTTACACACGATGGAGATACAGAGATAGATGCAAGTCAGTATGGACATTTACAAAATATAACACGGACAAAAAATTGACATAAAGTTATAGCGAGCATTTTAGGTATGGCACATGACTTGTTAGTTGACCAAAGGTAAAAAGTTCTCAGACCTTGACGATTTACTCAGCGTATGCCGACGTATCAAAATTTCTCTAAAGCGCTGGCTAACTATGTCTTTTTCAATTTTTGGCGTATACATAGCATATTCATATTATACTCATAGGCTCATACCTTTTGGTGCGCTAGACAATTATCTTGCCGCATTTGGACTTATGAGTAACTGAAAGGAACGTTTGTGAACGTGTGTCAACGAGCGCATAACCTACCTACAGCTTATGGCCCTCGTGTGCGGGACGTATGATCCATACGCTGTAAGCCATACTGAAAGATTAAGGTAATGTGTATGTTATTTTACATTTGAATGGACATAGGCTGTGGGACTACTTATCTTAGAATTATGATATTCACTTGTTTATGTTTTTTCTGCTGGCGCAAAAGTATCGTGGCGGCGGACTGTTGTGCACCCGTCTCCCTCAACTATGGAAAAAATTTACGACCTTCGTGGAAGAAATAGAGAACTGTCCTAGGGTTGCCTGGAATTTCTAACACGTTCAAAGCAATGGGATCTTTTTACAGTTTTGATGACGTTATTGTTTTTCACGGCAGTCTTCTAGCAGCTGGGACTCAACTGATGTTAGATATAAAGAGAACAGAATACCAATGGGTGGTACAGAGTGAGCAAGTTGCATTTTTTGCATTTAGACATGCAAAAGAACATTCTTGTAGTATTGCCATTTTCGTTAAAAAATTAGCAAGATTCAATCATCAACAAATAAACCAGACTCAGCGTTTTGTTGAGTGCTTTTGATCAATATATCTTTCTGTACCTTCATGGCTTGCTCGGCAACACTCGTTTTCCTTTTTACAATCTAAAGTTCATTTGTATAGGAATATTTTAGAAGTCAGTGAAATAGCACTGCTTCGGTTTTAATCAGTTCCCTGTTAATGTTTGATGTCTGAAATTTATCACACAGTAGTGTAAACTGCAAAAAATCGAAAGTATGCCGTGTTCGTATACGATGTATCTCAAATTGTTCGCATCGTCTTTTTACTATTCTCAGTAATGTACAACAGGTGCAATTATAAAAATGGAAACATTTTTACTTTGATTAAAGAACTAATAGTAAGTCGTTTGGGGTGTGTGGTGTTTGCGGTGTCACCGTCAAGGTAAAGTGGAAAGATTCCGTTAAGAACAGATGTTTCTTCTACATTGACTTAGATTTTTTTCCTGGCGCTTTTGATCAATATTGATCAATATATTATTATCTATCTACATTGCATGGTCAGCGTTTTTCTTTATACAATCTTAAATTCATTTGTAAAAGAACATTTTATTTAGAATTCAGGAAATAACACTGTCTTAATCAGTTCCCTTATTAACGTTTGACGGTTGAAATGCGTCATAAGGAAGTGTGAACGGCGAAAAAGCGGAAGATATGGTGTAATTCTATACGATGTATCTCAAAGTAATAATGGAACATCATTTTTTTTATCATATTTCTTGTCTGCTAAAGGTATTCTAAACGTAAGTAGCTATTAAGAAATTACATTTATCCACCTTTTTTCACGAACTGTAAATGAGATTGCAATATTGCATCGGTATTTATGTAACCTTGACGGGTATCGTACTAGCTTTTGCGAACACAAGCAAATGTTAATATTACTTAGAAGTCACCCAAATTTAAAATTGTCCTTTTCAATTGTGTCTTAATTCCAAAACGTATTACAAAAAGAGTACATAACATGTAGAGAAAATGAAGTGATAGATCAACTTCTTAACTGAAGCATACCAGATAATTCATTTATTCAGAGTTGACCTCTGCACAGACATTATACTCTGGAATACTGATAAATAATTAACTTGACATAGTATCAAGACATCAATGACAGGAAATGGAGGATCTTTCAAAGACGTACGTGACAGAAACTTATCAGCAACGTTTATTTATGTATCTATAGATAAAGAACTTTGAAATGATCGCGCTCTTACCACCGTGCCAATTTTCAAATACATGTACTGGATATCAAATACGGGATATCGATCCTAGTCAAAGGTTATAGTATACGTCGTTTTTAAACGAACCCACAAGTAAGAACCTTACACCAAGGAAGGAAAATAAACAAGCTGTAAGTGTGTTCGTGTGTGTACATGTTTATCGAATTGCTAATGACAAAAAGTGCATAGGAAAGACATTAATCAAAAAGAGCTAACATCAGAGTTGCAAACAAGAAGGTAGAACGATGTTTTTTCCTAGCTCCCTAAATCTAAAATAGGCAGTATATTATTTGAGCTTAAAATCAACCAGCCTGAAGACAGTATGCAGAAATTAGACTACAAGTAAAATCGACCCTGAGGGCGCTAGTCTCATCATGGATTAGTATATAATTGTATTCCAAGATTTTTTTATCACTTCTGTAAACGTAAACAATCGACACCAGCCATAAGGACTTGTTTTGCGAAACATTCTGAGGTTAAAACGCTGCCTATATGCTACTATATATGGTCACGTATGAAATTGATATTGGAACCATTACCAATTACAGTAGATACTAGTGATGTATGTTTTATATGTTTAATTTAATATTTTACAACGGCTGGAGAGCTAAGAAAGTTGTCTCATAAATTGATTGCACCAAGTCTTTATGGAATATTTTAAATTATAGTACTTGTTCCTGAACCTGCCTGTTTCAAACACTTTTAATACAACGGATTCTCCACCATTTGCATCAAGGTCCATCACTGGCGATGATGGCCACCAATGAATTGTTCCATTTTGTCAAAGAAATAACTTCCTATGGAAGTAGTACTGGTGGAAATCAAGGGATAAAAATGACAAAATGGTAATGTGTGATAATAAATGTCATTATGGAAACTATCAAATGTACATATTTGTTGACAAGGCCTACTGATGCTACTATAAAGCAGACACAAATGAGCTCATTTTTCACGACCTTTTAGGGTTAGAAGCAAGTGGAACATATGCGAATGTATTTCATGACAATTTTGATAAGCTCCTTTGCTACCACGTGCGTCGCATAAGCTCATTCCTCCTTAAAATCTGGACGGTGCAATATTGAAAATGATACAAATGGCTATAAAGGTTGAAATATGTAACAGATGTAGTGGTAGTTGGTCAGTTCTCCCATTGCCTTTTGTTTGCATTTAGTATGACGATTATTCAATTTTTTTAATGTTCGAAATTTTAATATGTATAAATTCACCTTATAAATAACCTATGTCGGACCTAAAATATACCACAGACTTCTTTGCTTGTGGATCTGGTAGCGGTATACGACCGGTTCCGCCACTGCCCAAAGTGTGAATTATGTATACACAGCAAAACATCTATTCCTGCCTAGAAATAACCTTTTCGAAGCCATATTTCTGCCCCTAAAGTACTTAACCCTCTGAACCCCGTTCGGCACTTTAGTGACATTTTGAAACCTGATATTTTGTGTTGGTTTCACTTCCGGTATGACTCATAGATCACGTGTCTGCACGACATTATTTTATTAGCGCGTCCATTTAATCACAGTGCTGCTAACGTTGCTTTCAATGTGACTCGATGTTACCCCTTTAAAATACACATCCACACACGATACAATATGCATCCATTTTGGGACGCGCAATACTCGATATCATGCTGAAGTATGTTATTTTAACGGTTTGTTCCTTTCAATTCATCGTTGTGTCAGCGAAAATCTCGTGTAAGGACGACGACGGGAACGATGTTGACTGGTAAGAAATATCAAAATTATTCAACTCATTGTATTTGTTTTTGTTTATTCCTCGTATTTTATTTCAAAATGCATCTACCTCGATTTATAATGTCTTGCCTGTTTTCTATAAAACCCTTCATTTTTTTTATAATTCGTCTCAAGCGTACTTCATAAATTACTGAAGTAACGAGCGCTAACAAAGATGTCAGACTCGAAAGGTTAGGCTGCTACGTCCACACTGTAGAGCCCGGGCCAGTTTCGCTTTCCATAGAAATGTTGTCCTTTTAGCGCCTCGCTATACAGGCTAACTATACAGGTATTCATTTTGGCCAGACAAACACAGAGCATGACATTGTTCTTTTTGATTTGGAGGGAGTGGGACAACTAAATGCCTATCTGCAGCCACGATTCGAATGTGATTACATGGCATCAATGGCTGATGTTATCGGTTGGGTTCCAAAGTGCATATATACGTCACTGATGAATACGAGTTGAGGCGCTGTAGGACACAACCCCAGCTTAATAACATCCGCAACGTCTAACAACCACTTCACATGCACGTAGACTGTACTTCTTAGCGAATTGACGTGCACAATTATATTGCCACAAGTTCGAACAGAGACAACTCCACTGTGCTTGTGGTCTGTTTAGGCAAGTCTTGAGGTGTATTCTCATACCGGTGCTTACAACTCTAACACCGTCCATAGTTCTGACCTCACCAAATGTTTCTCGTCATATGTGGTAACAAACAACACTGTTATACTCTTAATACAATTTTATCCGTGTCAAAGTCTTCCTGACATCCATATGAAATAGTCACTTAAATAAATCACAGTCAAATTTATTTTACCCAAGTAGAGACACGCATTGCACATATTGTCAATGTGAAAATAAAGTAATATGTGGTTTCGAGAGCAGGACCCCTTGACATGGTTTATTTCCGAAGGTTGTGGTTCAATCCAACAAAATATCATATATCTTTTACGTCTGGTTACTATCATGTTTGTTGCTGTTCTTAAAGGTTAATCATTAAACTGTAAATGCGTTATTACATGAAAAATCTGCCCATGCCATAAAAAATGTCGGCCATTTGACTTACTGCGGCATTGTAATGGGTTAAAGAGAACCACATTTCTTCGAGAGTATACAAGACTGAGTATAAAGGACATAAGTTGTTTTTCTTTAGAATCGCTGCCATACTTTTACTTTTCAGGTTTATAATATCTAAATATCCGAAGATTCCAAAATACAGTGCCAATGGTTTGGTGAACGAAGGCCTTGCCTATTACTATTTTGATCCATCTGTCCAGAACGGCAGGTTATCAACCGTTGGGATAAACTCGACAAACAATGCATTGGCGAAGACATTAAACCAAATTCTCAACAACCACGACTCTGAGGTAATATACGATCGCTGAGAAAATATCTGTCGCGATAAAAACAATTCTGAAAGCGTTTTCTTTGACATAAACTACAGTGACTAAGATGCCTAGGTTTTATTGATCTGTTATTTGCAAATAATCAGTGTGATTATCATGAAGAGAGCTTTCAGCGTACGCTTCTACGAGGAAGTTATTAAGCTTAGTGACGGGGAAGGCAACGGCATATTTTTAGTTACGATAGTTTGCAGGAGAGAGGGAAAAGGAGGGAATGAATAATTGTATACCCTAAACAGCGTCAAAGAATTTCATGATTTATAATACTTGCCATTGTCATTATTTCCATCAGAAAGTTGCTTACCTTATGTACAACGACAGTCCACCTAACGGTACGCGTGTGCCATCACAAAAAGGTCATACAAAAGGTGAGGTAAATTTATTACACGTGTGAATTCTGAATTGGGTTTAATATAAATGAAAATTAGAAGTGGGCGTGGTGGTGCTTTCAAGTCGATAAAGGTCCTGTTAATTAACCAAAAGGCGTTTAAATATGTCTTTATAAATGTTTATGAACAGGCTTAGCTTACAGCAATTTTGAAATGTCTTGATTATATAATTAGATTCGGAGGAAAATTGTAAATACCATGTCGAGATAGAAACACAGGGTGGAGTAACCATCGACTTATTCTAAAGATGTTTTGAATAATTCCTTTTAGAATTATTCCGGCTACTTTCTGTATTGTATCCTTGTTCTCGCCTTGATTTAACTCATATCTTTCTTTTCTGATAAGGTGTCGTCTGCTTGGACGAAGCCTGTGGGTTTTGGTTGATACACAGTGTCCGCCTCTTTCCCAAATCCTCCGAGGGAGAGTATCCTTGGCCCTATAATGCTAATAGCCTTGGGCAGTCGTTGATCTGTGTCTCCGCGAAGGTTCCAGATGGCAGCTTTAAACAAATAAGTAAGTTTGTGGAGTCAGTCGATAGACTTAAAAAGTGTAAGCAAAGGACGATAACGAAGGGAAAGCGGTATATGAAATGTAAGTACTGTAAATTATTGTGGAAAAATATCTTCAACAAAGCAAGAGTTGATTGTTTATAGCTGTAATTATTTGACGGTCTAAAAATTGAAAACGTATTGTTAATGACAAAAATGACCACTTTAAATTTTAATACTGTATGTTTGTTTTGTATGTCGACATCAATCACTCAGTCCACACCCCCAAAGACTACCTAAAGCATGTTTAAACACCTGCTTTTCAGCTTGTAAACACAGCATCTATACGGTAATGGGTACTATTACTGTTTAGTTTATATTTAAAAGTGGTCGAGAGTTCACTACGTGTACAGCCTGAATTGAGGAGCTAAATACTTTGTTTCTCAACGTTCTTTAAGAGTAGAACAAAAAAATGTGGTGACATACAAACAATTGTGAAAATCGTCAAGAGTTCCAGCTAATGCATTTTCAATTTGTGTGAGCAATTGCATAATTATGTAATTCTGGACTCATCAATTTTTAGCCATAACCATTCAGTGACAGCCCTACAGTACAACTGTCCAAACATATACAATTCTCATGTGCCTCAAGTTATTAAGGAAGCAGTAGAAGGGTTAGAAAGTGTTGCCGATGGACACTGTGAAGATTCGAAGGAACGTTGTAAATACCATGCCGAGATAGAAACACAGGGAGGAGTAACCATCGACATATTTGCCAAAAGTGCGAAATTTAACGCCGGTAAATATGTTTGGGCAATCAATAGTTTTACAAGTAAAGAGAGAGCAATACAGTCTGTATAACAGACAACAAGTTGCAATGAAAGATGAGGAATTAACTTCCTCAAAGGGTAGTCGCTGCAAATCATTATTTTAGCAGTCTTTTAACTCATAGAATATTGCTCGATCCTGTGCACTATGTCTATAGAAGCAATTCGTACGGGTAATTGTACGCAGTATATCATCAGTCAGTAAGTCAGTCAGTCAGTCAGTCAGTCTGTCTGTCTGTCTGTCTGTCTGTCTGTCTGTGTATGTATGTATGTATGTATGTATGTATGTATGTATGTATGTATGTATGTATGTATGTATGTATGTATGTATGCATGCTGATATGAAATTGACTGCTCTGACAGCTACTCATTATGTTAATATTGATGACACCTCACCAGGGAGCCTGACATTATCAATATGACTGTGACGAACGCTAGCCCTTGTGCGTATAACAAATCCTAATCTTGTTTGCTATCACACGTTATTATTTAATCGTTACATGCCTCAAACATTAGATTTTTCATGTCCCGTGAATTTCAAATTTAATTTGTTGATAACGCAGACGACTTCAAGGTCATACTTTGACCGAAACCAACCTTGGACCAGTTTCAACTCGACAGAATCTTTGTTTAAAAATTAGAAATGATCTAATTAAAAATTTTGTTTATGAAATATTGCCATTATCTAACGACATATGCGTTATTGAAATTGAGAATTTGATTTTCACATAATTATGAAAGATAAATCGATAAACCACCTAACAGTGATTCAAATATCCATACGCCGTTCAATAAGGAAATTATCGTTTATGGGTTTGTGTCTGTCATAGAAATCAAGCATAAGATTTTCATTTGTTATTCTAACCAAACATTGGTATCAAAATTATGTTAGAAAGGCGAGTAACTGTTCGCCTAGGAGGCATTTACCCTCCTTGTGTTACGCATATTGTCACCAGGCCCATAGTTCCTCGTTTATATGTGAACCAATTTAAACGAATTCGAGTCTTATTGAATATGTGTTTGGCAGTGATTCATGTGACTTTGTTCAGGTATACTATATAAATATGATATACCGCCTAAAGGTCTATAAATTGCATATCTTTGAAACGTGACGTCACCAAAATTTCTTGCAGTGTTCTACAAAACTTAGTCCACTAAATGGCAAAACATTCTCCTACATTACAAAACATCATTTGTTACAAAGGTGCAATAAGTTTAATATTTCGTGAGTTAAAGTTTCACATATTTATTTAATATTGTCATTGAGAAAGGGAATAGAGAAGATACTAGGCCATCTTGGAGGAAATTCACAGCTAAAAATTCGGATGAATGAGACAAAAATTTGTTTCCGTGTTTTATCAAATGCATTTACGCTCCATGTTCATTTGATTCTGCATGATTTCTGGGAGGGCGCTGTTATATTATTTTTTTTTGTTCAAACTTTCACAGAATTCTACTCCTTGGTATAAAATCATTGTAAATGCAACCTTCCGTAAACGCATTTGCGTTAACTAGTTTTTGCTTGTTCAAAGAAAAATCATAAATTTCAAACTACGCAAAATTGCAGCTCATGGGCGTTTACCATGTTTGATTTCAGCTCACTTCCGTTTGCCAATATCGTTCTTTCTGACTCTGTCTTAAACTGCCTTAATTTTGGTGGTTATATTCGACAGATATATACAGCGATTTCATCGCTCCGCATTTCGAGAGTAATATGTATGCTGAGACATGGCAAAAAGGGTCTGCTGAAAATCTGAAGTCGTTTTGCAAAGGTTATAAAGTAGAGAACGTAAGATCACTTACCTTACCTGGTGACGTGAACTTCAAATCGACCAAAGACCATTCCAAGTGGGCAGTCACAACCACTTAATCAAAAGATCGAATTTGTATTGGAGATATTAACAGACAGGTATGTATTAACTACTTCAAAGATCGTGGACTTGCATTTTGTCGAATAATTTTCGTACTGTAGACATCAAATGTAGCCAACATTACTTTCAAAGTTCTGAGTGCAACCTGACAGCATTATCATTAAAAGGAATAATAGATAGTTAAGCCCCAATGACCATTGGCCCGGCAAAAGAAGGGCAAATGGCTAAAAACCTCAGGGGTACACTTTTCGTAATGCCACCACATGGCATGCCCATATCAATGTTATTCAGAATTATTTGGTTTTACAAACGATTCTTAGGTTTTATAGTCACAATGGACGAAAATTGGAAAAGCATAAAACTATTTTGTCATCAAACAGCGCATAAATACATTTGAATCACTATTAAAAATAGTTCCAGGGAAGTTCCGTTCAAATGATGATTATGCGATTCGCTATGTCATCAAAAAGTTTCCTTTGACACTTGCAGATTGTGAGACGTTTCATATAAGACACGTAAGAAGCTGTTCTCTCGACTCTTATCGGATTGTGATATTAAAACCGTTTTGAAACTTTCGAAATGATAAATATGTTATTAGCTAGAATGTGCAAAGAGATCAAGCTAAGATGTTTTCTCACGAAGGCCTCCCTTTTGTTAGTTTAATCCTTCAGGTAAGACCGTAGCGCTGCTGTATTTATCATATCATGAGCTTAATATCACGTAAAAACCTGCCAAAATCTATCATATTTTGTGTCTGAACATTTCCTGGTTAAGCTTTGATATTGGATATCATTCAACTACACTGCAGGAGAGCCAGAAGAAGCGTGGAGGTGGCATGGTGTGTGCGAAGCTTCCAAGTGTGTCGCGTCAGTTCAAATCCATGGTCGGAGACGTTGAGAAGTGTAATGACCGAAGTGAACTATGATGGCGTGTTTAGAGTGCACACTTTAGCCTGTGAAATAGAAACAGAGAAAACAAGCAAAACATAATTTTGCAGTTGTAAATAACATTGTGTCATATTCTAGTTGAGTTTTCCATAGTAGAGCTAGCCAATAGTCCGTGGCCATATTGGTCGACTTATCTCGCATATTCACAGAAGACCCTATTCTGTATTTAAAGATCCGGATGCTATTAAGTGTTTCAATGATATCCGTGACAAATATGTTGTCGTTCCTGCTAATGAAGCTGCCAATAACATTGTATATGTCTGGAAAAAGGTTTATTTTAAATGTCTTATAGCCGGACTTGGTGTAACTAATGTTAAAATACCGATGTCTTTACTGATTTATGATATTCTGATATAATTCAGTAAGAACAATTACAGCGATAACATTAGACAGGAAAAAACCTTTTCTATATGTAAATTATCACTTGCAGAACTACTCCAATAATGGTGCACAATTCTCATTGTGAATTCTCTTTGATGTGAGGAAGTGAATGGTTGCAAGATCTGGCCTCATTGTTACATACGACTTATCACCAAGGGTCGAGAATCCTATCCAACATATTCAAGCCATCTCTCTACTCGTGATGGTGCTTGTTTTCCTGTATCTCGTTCGCTTTGCTGACGCAATTTAAACCATCAAAGTAAAGTGCGCCACTGGTGGTAACAACAGACATGTTCTCTGCCCCCTTTCTACGAAAAGGGTCAGGTATGCGCCATTCTATTCACGGCACTGATTGGACGACACTATGGAACATGTCGATTTGCTAAGGGGAGCACCTGCGTCTGCTGCGTCTTGTGCGTCCGTTGCAGTGTTATATGTTATTTCAAATTTCAAAAACAAACAAAAAGCTAACTCGATTCTGTCATTCGGATGAAGTACGCTCTTTCACAAATATATCACCTCATACGACGTTTTGCATAATGAAACATTGATTTTTGAAGACTTGTGTAATGTTCATGTAACTGCCCTCCCTGCTTTGTTGCTGAATTACTGTCAAGGGCGCAGTCATTTCGAACATTCCAGCCTGACATCACGCGCCACGCGCATCCGCCATTTTGCCCAAAATCTGGGCAAAAATGGCTGCCGCATACCTGACCCTTTCCGTGAGTGTAGAAAGGGGGCAGGGAACCAGACTAGGAGCGAAGCTTGCGGCGCACTTTTCTATGATTATACTCCAAGATTTAAACGACCGAGGTCTGGAAGTCTTTCCATCTTAACTTAATAATCAGTTGTAATTAAAACTGTAAATGAGCATTTCATTCGCTGAATATCTTTTCAATCTATATTTATTAGGTCAGACTACTTTTGATCAAGAAATGTGTATAATGGATTTAAGGCGTTGCGATTCTGTACAGTTTGTTTCGTATTTAAGCTTAAGGATGCATAATTTATAAAATAACCGTCATTTCTGGCTGCAAGAATGGGTTGATTAACGATGACGTTGCCTACTACTTTTTAATCCATCTCACCAGACGGTCAGTTTGTCGACAGTTGAGATATGCTCCACAAAAAAAAGCATTGTCGAAGACAGTGAAACAAATTTTCAGCAACAATGACTCTGAGGTAGTGTATAGTCTCTGATTATATCTCTCGTGATAAATATATCGCGAGGTAGATTTTTCCCCTAACGTAGCAAGCAAGACATTCCACCCCGCAGGGTCAAACTTTCCTCCCATTTTGTAGTTTGAAAGAGACATTATTTTCACGTTTCAATGGTATAAGTTGGAAAAAGTCAATTTTAATTTTTATCACTTCCATTCTGAAAGAGACCCAATAGAAGTGTGATATAAGAATGCAGTCTACATCGACAGCGATAGACCAGTCGTTACTTGGTTTTGAGATGATGTTCATGATAGAGAGACAACATGTCTTATTTTAAAAATCAGCACATGACATAGAGTATTTATGTCGCTGTTATTGCAGTAACGTTTTCACCAGAAGAGCGTTAGAACTGTTTCGAAGTCACATGACCCTTTTCTTAATCATACAAGCTATCTATTTACTTTTCAATTCATTAAATGATATGTATTATTGCTAATACTCCTTGATGTAGTGATACCTCACATGATTTACACGGATATATTTGCGTAAAGATTTTTTCTCGTTCTCTCTCCCACTGTGCTAAAATCCAAATACAAGGTGTAATGAAAGGCAGAAATTCATTCCCACTATTAGAACTAAAAAACACAATAAAATAATCAAATTTTTCTGTGATATCCCACAAACTCTGCAAAGCATTCACACATAAAAGGCTCTGTAGCTGTGATGACTTTTGTTGATCAATTAAATTTTTCATGTCATCTTTGTAGTATCACACAATCAAACGAACGCCCGTTTCTGTAATTTTGCATAATTAAGACAGTAATATCTATTCTATATCCTGCTTTAAAATTGAAACAGCGAAGCGTTTGCTTCAATATGAATACCAGTTCTACATGACTAATGGTACTCATTTTGTGAATTTTTACTATATAAAGACACTTTTGCAAAAAGTAGTTGTTGTTGGAAGACAATTGTCAGTTCGTCAGATCGAAGTACAAATTCTCTCGGGAGAGTCTGGCTTGCACCTTTCAACAATCGATGGTCTCCTCTTTATTGTAAGTCGAGTAAGTCGTTAATAGTAGCTTATAAATATTTGAAAATCCCGTCTTCTCGCACAATTACTGATAATAACAAACGTAGTTAACTATGGAATTCTGTAATGGAACAGTGTATGTTTTCTCTGGTTGAGCAATTAGAGCAATAAAAATGTTTGTTTTAACCACAGTACCTCTATCCACCGGTCTGGAAACGCCTATTGTAAAAGGTGTCAATCACCTAGACCGCACAGCCGAACCGCGATACGAGGGCCAGTCACGTGATAATGCGTAGCTTGGGTTTGTCCTGCATGCCACAGTACCCGATCGTGTGTACGCTTTTCTCGAATTTTCGCTGTTTTTGGCTCTATTAAGTGTTCTCTGCGTCTATGTACGACACGAAGACAGAAATTATCATATCCTGAAACCGGTGTGTGTTTTTCGTGATCCTTATCCCATCGTAAATGATGATAGTGTGCGATAATTTCTGGGGTTGACCTCTGCGAGTGTGTTGGCGTACGTAGCACAAGCAACGGCTGGAATCACACCGGAAAATTTGTGGTCCCTTTCTCTTGCAATGCTAGTAGTCAGTGTCTCCAAATATGATCTAAATATGTTTTCTGTGTAATATTCTGTGAAATCATGTCTGGTAAATGAACAGAATAGGTAAGACAACTGCAGAAATGCATGTAGATTTTAGTTGTGTGGTCGCACATTTTCCAATGCAGTGTCAATATGGCGAACTGTCGATACGTACGCTCGCTCAGGGACGGCTGGAAACACACCGGAAAATTTGTCGTCCCTTTCTCTTGCAATGCTATAGTCAGTGCCTCCAAATATGATCTAAATATGTTTTCTGTGTAATATTCTGTGAAATCATGTCTGTTAACTGAGCAGAATAGGAAAGACAACTGCAGAAATGCATGTAGATTTTAGTTGTGTGGTGGCACATTTTCCCATGCAGTGTCAATATGGCGAACTCTCGATACGTACGCTCGCTCAGGGACGGCTGGAAACACACCGGAAAATTTGTCGT
>LD357698.1:0-14303 GCA_001465055.1 Ptychodera flava
TGTATGTATGTATGTATGTATGTATGTATGTATGTATGTATGTATGTATGTGCATACGTACGTACGTAGGGTTTGTGTGTTAGTTTTTAGATACATCTGTATCCCAGCCAACTTCTTTTTGTTGTCTTGTTTATCTTGCACTCTATTGATTTCTCAACGTAAAGTACGTTCCGATTAGCATTTTCTCCTTTTTTTTCTTACCCTTTAATAAAAGCTAATGTTTATTTTGTCTGTACATATTGTTGAATTCAACGGTTCCATTGTTCAATATTTTGAAACCATAATTGTTAAATTTACCTTTCTCTGCGCTGCATCCTATCATCTTGACGATATTTTGATGTTCTTGCAGTGTTTTCAGAAATTGTACCTCATTCAGTAAAGCTTCGTCGGCATCTTCCCCGGCGTTCGCTATACCAAGAAAACATAACAAAATATAAACCTTTAATGGGGAGTAGATATTTGTATCAATGCACTCTCATTATGGAACACATATCAGGAAGCCTTTTGTTTTATAAAATGTATGTATTTATGATTAGCTGTGTATTTTCCCTTAACTTCGATCAGTTTAATGAATTATAATAACGCCTTTCGCAATTAGGTCAAAATCCAGCTTAGTGTTATCGTTTAGGTAAATTTGTGGCTATTCAACTGAATATTGTTTTTTAGAACAGAAACCACCTTGAACCGATAAGCATATGCTGTGCCCCCTTCCTGTATCCTACCTTTAACCACTTTCACACACACGACGAGTTTGCTTCTTTCTGATATCGGTATTTCACCCTTGACTAATTTCGAGAACACTCCGGTATACAGGTCTTCTATAAATGTTATTGAGTCAAATTCGACCTTAATAAAAGGTTTCATTTGCTTTCCAAGTGCGTCTGCCTGCAAAAGACATGTATGCATGCTATGTTATACTGGCTACCCTCAAAGGTCCATGATAGTGCTAAAAGATCGATAGTAACCTCGAGGTAAAGGAAACGGTGACAATATATAGACAGCAATTTGGGTGGAATGCGTGACGGAGATAGATTTTTGAAGACAACAATTGTATGAAAATATTATAGTATATTGCCTGAATTCGATATCATACCTCTGACAAGGCAATGGCCTTGTGTTGTGACTAAAACGAAAGCTGCAGGGGTACTGAGTAATAGCTATCATGGTTTTCCATACCCAAAGAGGAGAAATATCTGCTGCAGAGTTGGTACAGACAGTGGCAGAAATTCGATACAAGTAAAATTAAAATATTGTTAAAGATAATATAACTGTTTTTTTATTAATATAAGACTTTAATTTTAAGTTAACTTAAAAAGTTTTAAAACTTAGTGGTGATTTAAGTTTAGTATTTAGATATAAAAATTATTGCCATGTCACGTGATAGCGACATCGTCTAACCTTTCGTACCTCAAAAGCTGGATTCTTGTTTCCGTCAAGGGCGCCATCTTCTATAAGAGAAAAAAATATGACAGATAAGTTTTGTTTAAGAGTCATGACATTTTCAAACACAATAATTACGTCTGGGAATAGGAACGTTTTTCAGCTACAAATATGAATGCCATCAAATAGTTTTAATTGTCCATTGCTGTGTTCTTTTCAGTGTTAGAAAAGCCTAGTGTTTTGCGTCTCCGCTAGCCGACTGGATGCCGTACGCTGTGAGTTCGAATTCCAATCAGATTGAAAACTAGTCGTATTTTCATCATGAACCATTCGATTATTGTCATGTATACTTTGACCTCGTCTCCACTCCTCGACCTCTTTTCCGCGTTTAACACCGCAGGACAAAGTGGACAAAATTATCAGGGATCCTTCCCATCCATTGGCTCAGCATTTTGAGGAGCTCCCGTCAGGTCGCAGGTAAACGTAAAAAACTCTAGCTTTAAGAACACGTCGTGCTCGACTTAGTTATGCACCCTCTACCATCCGACTTCTCAATCAGAGAATGTCTTAGATCCACTGTTCATCACTTATTGTAACTAGCTTTTTTTCGTAACTTCTATGTGTATTAACCTTTTTATCAACGTGTTTTTAATGTTGTTTGTCTGTGTCATTGCAAGACAAGTTTCCAATTTTAAGGGACAATAAAGTTTAATAATAATAATTATTGTCTTCTGTTTCAGACATCTACAGTCAGTTTCCGGCAGACTATTCATTAACTGTTGAATTAAAGAAAACTTGATTTACCTTGCTTGTTTTGAAATACCAGCGTCATGTAATCTCTCTTGTCAGCTTCCGTCACATTTCCTGATCCAAACTGAAGCCCAGCATATGCATTTCTGTGGCCAAGACAAAATAGCATAAAATTATCAATTTCTTGATTAGAACATAATAAGGGATACCCTCTATAGTTCATCTTAGTTTTAATATAACAAATAATATTTTGGAATATAAAACAACACAATACATTACCCCTCATCTGATGTTTCTGTTGGAAAAAAAAGAAAGAAAGAAATATCTTAGTTGTCGAACTAAGATGATTATAACCTTGTCATCATTGTTATAGACATCATCAAAACCCATGTGGGACGCTTCGTGACGATGATACGGCTTTGCATGATAAGTTAAAACAAACGCACACACACACACACACACACACGAAATAACCAAACTGCAAACAAAAATAAATATGCTACACGTCACTTACCTGTACTTTTCTGTTTACGTCGACGTTTTTTGCAAAACACAACAACTACCACAACTAGCAGAATAGCAACTAGGGTCACGGAAAGAGAGATGACGAGGGCGATTGTGTTGCTTTCTGACAAATTGAAAGGAAGACATAAAGAAAAAAATTATATTATGAGAGAATTTAAGAGAAAATATTTATTCCTTTTCAATACCGTATTTAACGGACACATTCAGCAGGCATATTTTGCGTTGTCATTTTAATAGCAGATTGCTAACGTTTCCAAAACAAGGCAGAATGTGCCTCGTGGACTCTTAAACTTTCACACGTTTTCAAAATTGGATAATCACTTGAAAGACTAGTTTGAAGCTCGGGGGTGGCGAGCATGCCGAGTTTCAGATGTTGAGAAAAATAGGTAATTTATTTCCCTTCCACAAAATTTGCACCAAGACCTCCGACTTTAATATTTACTTAATTTCGGTTGGGAAATATGTTATACTTCGTTAAAGAGAGGCTGAGCAAAAGTATAAGTTTCTCGATTTCGCGGGGCGTACTGCCTTTAACAAACTTAAAAAGCTGTAACAATAATGATACTTACTAACAATTACTTCAACATAGATTGTAATCTCTGCGCCGCCGACCGAATTATTGGCTTGACATGTATAGACACCAGTTACATCACTATTTGCATCTCTTATTCGTAGGTTATTCATCATTTGAGAATCATGCCATCCTTCTTGAACTATGAGATTTGCAGTAAGGTTGGTAATTATTTTGCCATTCTGGTCCAGCCAGGTAATGTTTGCCAGTGGATTACTACTGCTGTTACACCACAAAACAAGGCTGTCCCCTGCATTGACTGTCGTTGAATTAGTGTCATAATCGTTTATTATCCTGGGCGTGTCTGTTGAGATAAAACCAAACTATTTAATCCTATCATAATTATTTATTTGATACCTAGGCGGTATGTTTTCGAATCTCTGAAGGCCTTGTTCTGGGAAGCAGTTATTACTGTGCTGATCAAAGTACAATTGTTGCGCGCTTTTCATGTTTCCTAAAAAACACGTGAGGCCGAACAAAATAGTAAGCTGTCCCAATAACCCTACCTACCCTATTTTTACCTGCCGACCCTTAACTTTTTAGAGCTACGTAAACACGGAAGTAAAAAAGAAGAAGTAGAAATCCATAAAATCACGCGTTCGTTACTTGGCGTTTGATTTTTGCTTGAACGAGGATGTCTTTAATGCTTTTTTCCATTTTATATGTATGATACACTTTTCTAGAAATGTTGTGGCCAGTGTTTTGACCTCCCTGAACCCCTGAAAAAATGCATATTTAAAAATAAAAATATTTTGGGAAAAGAAAAATTCATACCTACCTCGGAACAGTACAATTTGTATTTTGTTTTGTTTCGTTTTGTGTGTTTATTTGTTTTGTTTTTTTTGCTTAAGACAAGTTAAAGAAACCAACTGAGGTACTAATAAAGCAAACCATTAAAATGATGTAGTAAGAGCCATTCAAGTATTTCATACAGTTTTAACGCAATAGTCATGCAGCAGAGAAAAAAAGTCACATTTCTTGATTTGAAGGATAACGTGTACTGAAAAATAACAAGGACCACGGAATGAACAGCCACGGGTCCATTGCGAATTACTACAAACGCTGGCTAAAGCATTTCCTTGTAAGCATCTGCGAGACATCCATATTTACATAATGCATACACATATATCTTTGTTAGTCTGTCTGCGCATGTCCATACGAAATACTGAAGGCAGGGGTGGTGAAAACTTAACTGAAGCATAAAAGACATATTCTATCAGATAAATCATAAACGTAAATGTGTCAAAATTGATTTGGTAAAACGAACATGCTTTTGGTAAATAAAACTACTCGAATTAAAAAGTACGCACTTACAGTGGACATTCAGTGTTAATTTTTGTGATTGGTAAATGTGGTTCGGGAAACGCCCTGGACTCGACGCCTCACAACTGTACTCAGCACCATGGTCACTAAAACTGATTTCCTTTTCTAGATGACCCATGGTTCTCTGGCCATTGTATATGCCATCGGTAAACTCGACCTCATTGGGTGTCAGTAGAACACCATCTCTGTACCAGACGACGTCGGCAGCAGGGTTTGCACTACATGATATGCAGCCAAGATCAAGACTTTCACCCTCAACAACGTAATCTAGCCATCCTGTCACACTTGTCGTACAGTCCTCTGGTTGGTTTGGTGGGACTGTTAGAGGATTGAAAATACGAGCTTTACAGTTTTTTTGAAATATGTGTGTTTATTTTATATAGATAACAACGTACCGATTATTAAAACCACAAGCGTCTTGTAATCTAGGCAATATAATGTATGTTACCAACTTACTTTGCAATTTTCGATTAAAGCAATTTTTTGAAACTTGGTTGAATGACAGAGATGAAAATAATCGTATATTGTGAAGGTTAAAGGTTATATGAGAGCACATCATGCACGTTGAATGCCGTTGTGTAACAATTCTGTTAAACGATTTCGACAGAGGAAACGTTATGAACTCTATGTTTAACTTCAAAAAATACTCATATACATGAATTTATAATTAAATATGATCAAATTGTGCCAGTCCTTATGTAGGAGACAAACATTGCTGAATAATCATCAAGCGACCGTAAGAACTCATGGTATTTTGATACACTTTACTACTAATCCACATATATTTTGCTGAATCAACTAATTTCTTGAACAGACAGTGGTAACTGAATAAGAAAATGGACAACTCACAATAAACCTCCATAATCACAAATGTTGAATTCGCTGAAGTTCGCCCATTGAGAGATAGCATTTGATTCCGTGTCCCACAGTGATAGCGAACGCCGTTATGCTTAGCCTGAACATCCACTGTCAGATTTTGTATTGTGACGAATCCGTAGAACTCGCCATCTTCGATAACTTCTTCACCTATCGTTTCAGAACTACTATCACCAATGACGTCATCATCGCGATACCACATGATTTCTGACTCTGGATTACTGCTACCGGAAGTACACATAAGATTAAGATTGTCCCCGGTGGTTAGAGGTGCGGTATACCCTTCGAGGTCCGCCTGGTTTGAAGCGACTGTAAGTATATATATATATATATATATATATATATATATATATATATATATATATATATATATATATATATATATATATATATATGAATATATATAGATAGATAAATAGATAGATAGATAGATAGATAGATAGATAGATAGATAGATAGATAGATAGATAGATAGATAGATAGATAGATAGATGAGAACATAAAGTTTCGATAAATTCAAATCTTAATCATTGCTTAAAAAATTATTTAACTTGTTGGATTTGCTTTGAAGATGACCAAGACATTGAATTTAGAGATACAGACGCCAATTATGCAAACACTGGACACCAATAAATCACGGCTAAGCTTAAAAAATGTAACACAATTTGCACTGCTCAATGTAAAGTGATTCTGTAAAGTCTATCAGTCATGATATTACATACTTACAGTTGACTTGAAACTCGCTCGTTGTACAAGTTAAAGGGGTTGTTCTAACTAAATTCGTCGCTTGACAATCAAAGCTTAGCCGGTTATCGGCCCTTGACACAGTCCAGCTGTATTGATTGACAGCATGGCCAAGATATGGTGGCGTTGTTTCTTTTATAGGATTCGAATCACTTGAATTAAACCAGCGCAGATTTGCCAGAGGGTTCCCGTCCATCGACTGACATGTTATTAGAACTGTGTCCCCCTCGCTGTAGGGTGATGGTCCGGAGTTGTCACAAATTGGCAACATGGGACTATCTATTTTGAGATAATATAATGATGGTGACGACATTTGTGATATAAATTGTCGTCGTGTAAAAAGAACTGGTCAGAAGCACGTGAGTGCACTATTATTAATTCGGTGCAATTAGGTAATGCAACTCATCGACTGCAAATCGAACTTTAATTTTTTTTTTACTCGAAAAAAGCTCAGAAAGAAAGCAATGTATATTATGTTGTTTTATAGCAGTTGCTGCGTGTACAAACTCTTCTTTTGTGAGTTCATTGAACTACACAAGACTAAAATTTAACAATAAAGACCTCAAGCAGTAGACCTGTCCGACGTAAAGCCGTGTTCAGCAGTGAAGCTGGAGTTCAAAATATGCTTAAGCTTACAAATGTTACGTAGAGCAGGCCTTCTTGATTAGAATATAAACTCTTGCTGCAGCCTATGTAAATGGCTATATTCCAGCTAAGCATTTTATAATGTAAATTTGAAAAGCAATATCCCCCGGACGATATAGAATCAGCATAAAACAGTGTTTTCCCGTAGTCATCTATGAAAATATTATTCACATGTTAAGGAGAGAAAATATTATAAATACAGTAATATAAAATGGTACAGAATACTACGTACATTTTACATCCAATACATCTGTGAAACAATGCCTCGTGGGTGATTCGGCTGGATGGTTTCCATCACAACGGTATTTAATCCCATTGTCATGTGACGTCAAAGTCCAATGAAACTCTGCCAGACCATAGTCAACCCCTGTTAAGCTTGAACTGTCGTTAAACCACTGTAAGCCTGGACTAGGATTGCCTCCACTCTCCCTACAGGTAATTTCAACGTCGTCTCCTTCTTGAATGTACCCCTTTGTAGTAGAGGTAGTTAGCTCACACGTCGGCCATGGTGAACTAGGCAAGTCTAATTTAAAGTAAGTGTTATTGTTACAAATATAGCCAAAAAACTCACACAAAACAACAAAAGTAATAAAAAAACCAAGAAAATGCCGGCAGTATCAATAACTTATCAAACCATGTGGTTTATTCAAATACGGCACGATCTGCATAGGTTGACAGAATGTTACTTCTGTCAAATAATTTAGACGTAAAGTCCTAAACTTTCACTCCGGACTTCAATGCAGCAACTTTGTATTGTAAATGATACGAAGATAAACGCTACAGTGATATTTGTGTAATTGCATTGTACCTTTACATCTGTAAAAAACAGAATGTAGGGTTGGTGGTTTCGAAGGAATGTTTAAAACACAGTGTGGGGTTGTTTAAGTTAAGCTGATGACTAAATTAGCATGTTATTTTATCACCAGAATTCCTTTTCACTGCATAAATAATTTGTGACTGAATGGGACTGATAGTATACTTACAATAGACGTCAACAGACTTGTCCCGTGCCGCATTTCCTTGTATATTACTAGCGACGCATTGGTACGTCCCGCTGTCTGTTCGCGATATACTCTGGAAATCTAAATATCTCTCTTGATGTCCAATGGTCGACCCGTTCACCTTCCATCCGTACGAGGGGGTCGGTACACCGGTTGCCGTGCAGGTCAGATTGACAGAGTCATTCTCGATGACAGGCGATCTGTTAATGTTTAAGCTAGTGATCGACGGAACAGTCGCAACTGGAAGCACAAATCATCACTTAATATAAAATGCGTCCTGCACATATTATGTATCTATTTCACTTTACTTCATAAAAGCTTTTGGGGGCTCGGTAATTCTACACCCACTGAAGATATATTGTATCAAATATATATGAAATACAGCAACTTCTATAACTACAGTAACAAACCTAATTAAAAGCCGACGTTTTTGAACAAGCAGTCAAGCCGCGATTCACATTAAACAATGTTTATTAATTGGCTTTGAGTAAATTGTATGACCACATTTTTCTATCACCGTGGCACTATCTAGTGAATAGAAAATTGCTTACTTATTAAAATTATAATGAATTCATTGTTATACTGCGCACTAAGACTTGTGGTTGTCAAACAGTTGTAACACTCGAAATAGACACTGCCATAAAGTGATTCGTATGCTTATTGAGTTCAAGAATTGCTAATAATACGCCTCGACCTTTCGCAGAGATTATCTAAGAGTGTACAGACTCTAGACATTCTGTCAGAAATACAAGCAGTCTGTCAACACTTAAAAATATCGGTTAGGTTGAAGGTCCATGCGAACTCACCATCGACATTCAATGATATGACTTCACTTTTTGTGATGGTCGCGTATTCAATCTGACATGTGTATGTATCTTGATCGCTGGGTGTGACGGACGATATGCGCAGGTCTGCCTGTCCCTCAAGCGAAATGCCTTCTCTATATTTGGTGATAGTGTTGTTGATCTTTTGCAAAATTAGCCTCCTCCAAATAAATATGCCACTGTACCAATACAACTCCACATCATTGCAGTTTGAAAACGAACAACGCAGTAGGGAAGAGTGTCCGACATATCCTTGTACAGTGGGCTGTGGCACGGTCAAATTACATGTACGACACATCACTGGAAAAAAACAAAGTTAATGCTTTTATTTCTGTCACTTATCCTATCTTAAAATTAGTTCGTAAGACGGCGAAAAATATGACTGCCAGGTTTCGAAAAAAAAACCAAACACAAGAAAGATTAATGCAATCAAAGGATTGTAAAGAGGTAATAAAAATGAAAAGAACTCGACAGAATTGTAGTGCAACTTTTCCAAGAGACACTTGTGGCGAGAAAAAAAATGTGCTACGGTCTTCGAACCATGATTCTATAGATTGCCATTTAAATGTTGGAATGCAGAAAATTGTTCTGTCATGAGTTTAAGGAAACAAAACTCTTTATAACGCGAATTGTCGTTTTCTTCCTGTTTTTAAAAATCAACCAGCGTTCACAGCTACATTTTGAAGCCAGCAGAAAATGTTTTGAAATGTATGAAGTGTTGCCTGCTCAAAACAAAACAAACAAAAAACAAATGTTTGAGTTATTGTGCGCATTTCTTGCAAATATACAGATATCTTATGAAACCGTTGTTTAGTAGCAGCGTAAACTCGAAACGGAACCAGGAAAATAATAAACAACTAAAGAGAGCGAATTCTTTGGTATCATTTAATATTTGCTCATGGATGCCAGCTATAAGTAAAATTATCATTTCTATGATATCTAGATCCTATATTTCATTTTTTGGATTGATGACGTTTAAATGTATCATGATGATTACTATTGCATAACACAAACTCAATTTTGAAGTATATATCTTGAGTCAAACGTTTGCATAACGTACATTCCCTGATATAGATATCCAAACATTAAGGGGAAATATGGCATAGAAGCGGAAAAATATAAACACATACACGTCAAATGAAATCCATGCACACGGTGTACTTTACCCCAAGCTCCTTCCCACCCCTACCAAAAAGTATGAAAGGCCGAGAGTTCGGTGTAAGGTCGAAAATTAATAATGACTGCACTTCTCAAAATATAATAAATTGGCCGTTGTAATTTCGTAGAGGCTTACAAGGCGAGCCTCTCATAAATGTTTGTTTACTGTAATTTATTGTGACTATTTATACAGTTTTTATGAGCTAATCGTTGTATTTATTAGAGAAAAACATGCGGAACAACTTAAGCTGATTCCAACTAAATACGATAAATTATAATTTGTCTTGTAAATTCTGATTACCAAATGCAAAAAGGTACATTGATAAGTTTTAATCACCACTGCCATCAGGACAGGCGTTAATGACCTCCGTCTTGAATTTTTAAAGTGTCGACAAGTAGTCTAGCAGCCCTTGCGGTGACGAAAACAGTTTAAACTCATTCAGCAAAGCCCCTTGAAGAGATTGATGAATGCCCTCGTCGTCTGACTCCGGGAGTTTGACTGTGCGCTCGATGATTAACAATGCAATAACGTCACACAACGGCTACTTTCGCGATACAAACCAAACTGAATAACACCTTCAAAATCGGTTACTGTGCTTACCATTTCTTGTCCCTTTCCAAAGATTTTACATCGATGAAGAGTTGATTCTGAATTGTATTAAGGTATGTAACTGAAATTGATATTCTTACCAATCAACAGAGCGAACACTCCAGCTTGAACCACTAACGTCGACGTAAATGTTCGCATAGTTTCAGGTTTCATGTCTGCGAGCAATATCCAGCACCACCGCAAACACAACGGTGTATCGTGTGTTATTCACTGTTTGTACCACTATGAGTTAGGTGTCTAGTGACAAGAACAAACAGTACTTCTTATAAGGTGAGGGGCAGTGTACGTCATATGTGCCAGAGTAACCTTCATACATTGTCCATTTTTAGAAATAATTCGGATAATTAAGAAAACAACTATACATACGTACCTTGATTCCTCCAATCAAAGTAGTGTCAGCACGGATTCTACCGAAAGTGCTTCTGTGATATTTATTTCCTTATACGTCGAAGTCAAAAAGTCACCGATTTTTCGCTTCAGAGATATTGACACACAGGTGAAAGGCCACAGCTCGGTATCCGAGTAATCTTATGTAGTATACCGCAGGTGGCGCTCTTCATGCACTTTTACCTCGATTGCATGCTTTACATCGAAACGTGACAGACACACATCTCATTTGTAAGCTCTCTCTGCTTCTGTAAGGAGTAAACTCAAAGAAGCGCATCTACGCTTATCTCACAACGATTGTCTTTCATTGCTTTGCCAATAATTGTCCGGAACATTTGCAAAAGATATTTCAAACCGTTTGAAGAGTGAGAGAATGCGGAAAAAAGTGTTGCTTATGACAACGGAAAACAAATATCAAGGTAACTTGATGTGTAATAACACATTAATTGATTGTTGGTAACTTCCCCATTTAAATTTGAGATTCAGAACAGGATTATTATGTTGATGATGATGATGATAATGATGTTGATTACAATATTTCGTAAAAAGCGCACTACACTACGTTTCAGCGCTTTTCACATTACAACAAACAATATATACAAATATGATATCAAATCTATTCCAGCAATATGAAATTACAGATAACTATTATAACACTACCTAAAAAGATGGATTTTATGACAACGTGCAACAAAGCACGAGACAAACAAAGACAGTTAGCATCAAAATACCAGCTTTCCTTCTTTCATAATATCAGTTGCACACCAAGGTGAATTTTTGAGCGCTTTCCACATATCGATTGTAAAGGCGATAAACCACCACTTGTTTAATACGATGAAAGACGACAAGAGAGTAGAATAATCTCCGAAACAATATTCAAGAACAAAAATCAAAGCAACGATGGCAGATGCTATTGTCGGATCTTGTCCTATTATGTAAATAAACTAAATGTTCATCTGATACCAGCATTAATCGAGATACATGGTGGCAGAAATGAACACACTGCATCAGGTGCATGCTGCTGGTTATTTTTAGAAATTATTGCAAAAGTTCATTGTTTTGATTAAAATATACAGTCAACATAATTGAACAATAGTGTGTAAATGTATGGCAAATGTTTTTTTACAATTCGTGTAGAAGGATACATTAAACACCCTACGTTTATGAAGAGCCAAACTTGTATTTTGAGAAATCATGTATTTCAAGTAGCTTTCGCCACACGGTAGTTTTGATGAATTCAGTCGCAATCTGATGATTTTTGAGGTTTTGATGTGATGTGCAGTAAAATCATCTTAAGGGTTACACTATGCTATGAATACACAATTCATCCACTCTTTCGTGTAAACGCCTACAAACATGTACATTAAAAATCCAACTTGTTTATCCCTGTGTTCATTGAAATGCAGTCGTACAAGATATGCTCATATGAATGAGAACATTAATGAAAAGTACTGGCATTTGTCTCTTGCCATTAATGGTTGCTATTGTCTCAACACTTATATAATATTATCTGTTCAATGAATTACTGCGTAAATTATATTTAATGATCTTCTCGTCTCACTTCTACGTTTTGACGACAGTTTATGAACATCGACTTCAAAATAGACAAACTAAAACAGACAACTAGTAGACGTAAGACACCTTTTGACGATTAGATAAATTGAAATAAGACCTATAACACATATTCCCCGAGAAGAAAAGGAGTACACTAATCAAGAAAAACACCTCATATTTTCTCGCTACAACTGTGGGGGGCGCTGTTAACATATTCGCTTATAGCACACATTTATAAATATCCTAGGTGAATATTAAAATCAGAGACATTCTTTAATAAATAAGAAAAAGAATGAAACGAAAACAGTGTTGACATTTGTGAACGGGTATTACTCATTCTATCTGTTCTCCATTAGTTCTCGTTGTCTTTTTACTTCTATTATGTTTTCTGTTCAAAGAATTTAGTTTCCATGGTCTCTGTGTAAATGCAAATGATAAACTTGTCGCACTTCTTCGTTTTGACGACATGCTACGTATATAAACTTCAAAGTCGACAAATTATTTTCATCATTTGTGGCTAGTAGTAACACTAGCGTTGACGCTAATGATGAATGCAAATTACTTTTCACAGACAAGCTTTTATAATTCTGCGTGTGCAAATTTAACTTCGAAATAACTCAGACTAAATTATTCAGTAGGGACAAATATATATACAAATTGAATGGTCTTTTCCAGACAAATGTGGATGTCAAGTTTTGAAGACGAGTTATGAAACTTTAAAGTTGGCTTACAGTCTATTTTCATGTTTTCTTCATGTCGTAGTAAGTGTATTTTACCGAGTTAATGATTATCCCTTTCCCTGGAAATATGAATAATCGTTAACGAGGAACTTCATAGAAAATCACGCCTATTCCAAGGAAATAAATCATCATAATTTAACGGACTTAAGCCGTCAAAAACCTCTGTGTATGCCGATCGCACAAGTCACGGTAAGCATGTCAGCAACTTATCGCACAGTAATGTACCATTCAACTGTTCATTTTTGGTAATGTTTCCTGTTTTAAACAGTACATTGCCCTTTGATCATAAAGTCTTTCACATATCTCCCTGGTGCTAACTGTTTTCTTCATTATTGGGCTTATGCTGCTATTGCCCTCTCTGTCTCTTTGTGTCTCTGACGGTATATCTTCGCATTAATGAAACTAATACAAAGCTTAGTAAACTAAATTGGCCTATTTTATTTTTAAATTGCTACCGCTATTTTAATAATGTAAGATATCTAACATATTATAACACAGAAATTGAAGTTTTTTCTTTTGAAGTGCCGGGACAGCGTCAGTGTATTATTTCCAACGAAATTTTTCCAAGCGTGTCCAATCTTGCCTGCAATGTACAGCTTGGATCCTCAAATGACGTGTTTTCTGTTAACCTTGTAAACTGACACGTCCATTGTATGAAACATCAAAATATAACCCTTTCGAAAATTTACTTCGTCTTTCTGTACGTATCGTTTACATAATTGATAGATGAAAGCGGCACATATACATTTCAATAAAAACAGCTTTTCTAAATACTCATCTACTTAAGCATCACCTTGGCATACTATACACATGTTGTGTAAAATACAATGATGAAAAGCGGGGGAACTACAGAAACACATCGGCAAATTTGTGTACGGGGTACTTTAACTGACCATTGAGCGTTAAAAAATATAACACACCTTGTAAAACCTGACTAACTGACCTGTGCGATAGCCGGTACCTTGTAAAGAAATTATGTAATATAATTTTTCAAAACCAACGTCACATGAACTGACAGCAACAAAGACTTACTAGGTTGGAAATCGTACATTAATTTTGTTATCTTGTTACACCGCGCTATTTATATTACTGTTTAAAGTTGAAAATCATGCATAAAACACAGAATCGGCTAACTCTTCTTTAGGAGAGATTTGGCTAGTTACCCAAATATCAGTAATTTGTCGGATTTCTGACCTATTTGCGCTATTATCAGGA
>LD357698.1:14660-25911 GCA_001465055.1 Ptychodera flava
GGGAAGAAAAAAGGCCAACAGGACGGCGCACGTCAAACCAACTTGAACTGATCCGTTAGCTCAGTTGGTAGAGCATCCGAACTGAATTCGGGGGACGTGGGTTCAAGCCCCAAAAATTTGCTGTGCAGAGACAATCAGATGTAGTTGTGTGTTTTTCAATTTAGTTTCTAATATATATATATATATATATATATATATATATATATATATATATATATATATATATATATATATATATATATATATATATAAGCTATGATAAATCATAGAGTAAAAAGGATATGAATTGCCCAATACTTGAAAAGTATCATGTCCGTCTCTTTTCCGTTTGACAGCAAATGAAAGCAAATGAAATCATGCATAAAAAAGGAATGGCTAATGTAAAGTTGAATTTACTGAAATTTACCTGGATTTTAATGAGTGCGCAAAATTTCGAAGTATTGTACTAAGTCGTCGAATGTTGGTCGATGTGAAGGGTCTTGATGCCAACACATTTCAATGATTGAATATCTGTCGATGAATAACATTAGAAATTAGATTTATACAAATCATTCATATAGCAGTATCATATATTGCCATTTTATGAGCTATGGTCTTGTAATGTTAATCATGTACATATGTCGGATGCTGAACGATTTCTGATATTTTGGGTCCCCAAGATTGACATATATTGCAGACAAAATGATTCAAGATATTTCCTATTGAAGTTATAAATAATCAATTAGTCTCAATACTTTCTACACAATGCTGATGTTGAATTCAAGTCCGATCGTTCCAATACTGTCACTTGATTTAATACAATAAGCTTATAATTGCAAAATTGTTACTAGGAAAGAGGATTATTTTTTCGGGAGACGTTTTTTCTTTTTCATCTGTATCAATGGTCAGTGGACAAATAAATCATGCGCAAGTTAGGTAAAACCGATGTTTTAAGGGGTAGTTTGTTTTTACTTTGATTATATTCCACCACATACCCAAATCTAAACCAAAAACGGATTAAACGTGACAAAATTCTGTTATCGATGTATTTGAGGGAAGTTAAAATCCTGATTTTGCGGCCTGATTTTTGCAGTTTCAAACCCTTCGTGATATATCGGGTGTTAAGGCTACGATGCAATGAATTTCGATTGCCTTGAACCAATTTTGCAGTATATATAGTCCCATAGAGTTATCGGGTATTTAAATATTTAATAAGCTCATATTGAAAATAAAAAGAGTAATAATACAAGACAATGCAGGAAAAGTTTTCTTTATCCATGGACCTGGTAATGTATTGCCTTAAATGATTATTGGACCAGTTCAATGTCATATTGCATCAAGATTAGATGTTTTCTAAACACACAAAATAATAAAACGAAATTAAACGACACAAATTAAAAATATAATATGCTTACACATCATCAGAACACTTCTCCGGTTTAGGTAGTCTGTATCCCTCTTTCAAATTTGACAAAACATCTTTTAAGTTCATGCCCTGATAAGGGTTAGTACCTAGAACAATAATAGTTAAAAGCTGTTAAGATGATTTAGATAGATAGATAGATAGATAGATAGATAGATAGATAGATAGATAGATAGATAGATAGATAGATAGATAGATAGATCTTCGTACCAAAGCTGAATATTTCCCAGAGCAATACTCCGTAAGACCACACATCTGTCTCCGATGAGTAAACACAGTCTTCAATTGATTCCAAGGCCATCCATCGAATTGGTAATCGGCGCTGTGGGAAAATATGTCCTCATGTTTATATTTTCATGTTTTTGTTTATTTATGATAAGCACCGATTCAATAACAAATACTGTACGTGTACATGTATGTAGAACAGAGTTTATTGTTTGTTTATATCTATAACACTACCTTGATTATCTTCTCATAAGTGACTTGATCCATGACGGCAGTCGAGTATCCTAGTTGTGATATTTTGCAAGTCTGCTGTCCATCAACCATAACGACTCGAGCGGCAAGATGTCTGTGGACGCACTTTTGAAATCAATAAAACAGATATGAATGTAAGTGATGATACAAATCAAAAGGGAAGACCTGATCAGAGAATTTATGTAGATTGTTTGTTATTCCCCTTTCGATATTCGTTAAAGTAACGATTCTACCTGTATTTCCTCCAAAAACTTCATTCCATTTGCACAATCCAGGGAGAATTGTAGAAGCGCCCTATTTTCTGTTTCTTCTTTTGTCAGGTTTCGTAGGAAAGTCTTCAAATTTCCATGATGACAGGGTTCCAAAACCAAACACAAAGGCTCTGAAAATAATTATTTTGTTAGCACTTATATTACCATAGTCAACTGTTAATAACTATGTTTGAGAGACTTTGTTTCGATGTTTTCCTTCATCTCAACATACATCTATAGCATCTCAGCACAAAATATATTAAGTACAACTTTATTTTTTTGTAATTCGTTTGTCTTTTAACTATCAACGTATCTGTTAAACAGAACACTCTTTGCAAATCTCTCACAAAACTTGATGGTTGTTTTTAACTTGAAGACACCGTCAGCGTTAAGTTGTTACCTCTAATTGAATTCGATCCAGAAAGGATGATGCCAATTTCAAATAAACATTAATCGTTACCCCATAAACTAGTAATGAAAGACCTGAAATATTTATCTATTATGCTAATTTACCAAACGTTGTGAATTCGTGAAGGCATGAAAGGATGTTCGGAGTTTTCGGCAATTTCGTCATGAAGTCCACTTCTTTCCAAAAGGCTTTCTTTCCTTCTGCGTCTATAGTGTATTTGGAAAATAAAAAAAGTGAAAGAGTAAGCAGTCGAGAGATCATTAGGAATATTACCATACTCCCTCAAAATCCTTTTACTGTTTCTTCATTTTCTAATTTCTCTCTCATTTCGTTCTTTATCTCCGACTGTCTGTCATCCACAGAAAACATCAAGCAAAAAATGAACATATTACATGTAATGAAGACTGCTCTTAGAACTGTTATTTACATTCCCATACGTCTGTGTAGCACGAAACCGGGGTGTGCGTTCATCGTTTGGTAAAGAATAGTACATGTACAGATAAAACGTAGAAAACTCTATACTGCCTTACAACTGTTAAACTGGTCCTATGAAGATATGAAGTATCACAGGCGCATAAATACATCATCCTTAGGGTACCGTGCAGTCGTTAACGATACGGAATGTTTATTTTGATGTCTAAAACTTTAATAAAAGTATAATAATTTTGCACGCAACATATCCATATTAAAGAAAAATACCATCTAAATTCTTTAGAAGCTTTACAGTGACTGGTAAGACCCTCTGTGACGACAGTTGCAGTTTTGCTGTCACTAGTTTCGTAAATATTCCATCGATTATTGTTTCACCCATTTCCAGGTTATTTGAGACATGTTGTGGTATACGATCAGCATCCGTAGATGGCTGTTAGGAGGAGATACAGATAAAGTACAATAAATTGAATCCATTAAGAAGAGGTGTATATCAAGTACTGGTTGTCTTAATTTCGTAGTCGTAAAGAATGCCAATTTAAATTTTGATTGCAATGTGTAACTGGGTTTATTTTTCTTCAGTGAGATAAATCAATTAAGCAGTTAATGGTCATAACAACATACTATACTATCAGTGTTCAATACTGGCAGAATTGTAAATGCCATTTTCCTTGAGTATTTAGAGATAAAACCTACAGCTATACGTGGTCAAGTCTAACCATATTCACAAGGTTTCATTCTGACTCCAGACTTCATATTACTTACAGTTTTGTATGCAATATCGTGTACATAATCAATGTACATAATTATTTTGTATATCTTTACTTTACTTTATGAATTGTCATTGATTTTAAATTGGATAAGAATGAACGGATGAACGAATGAACTGATGAATGAATGAACGGCTGAATAAATGAATGAAAGAAAGAGAGAAAGAACGCACGAATGAATGAATGGATGAATGACTGAATGAATGAATGAATGACTGAATGAATGAATGAATGAATGAATGAATGAATGAATGAATGAATGAATGAATGAATGAATGAATGAATGAATGAATGAATGAATGAATGAATGAAAGTGTAAAGTAAGAAAAGTACGAGTAACACGTCGATAAAAGTACAACGGTAAAGAAATTATTGGAAGATACAATAATTTTGTCACCTTTTTCGCCATATGGTCTTCATACCGAACTTCGATTCCTTAATTAAACAGAGAGAGGAAGAGTAGAGTTATACACTCTAAAAATAAATGAAAATGAGCTTAAAGTTTATTTAGACTTAATGCGCACCAAAAGTAAGGGTTTAACAGGTTGTTTATAACTAGAAGTTTTACATGCCTTTGTTTCTGAAAACTAGTCCCATATATTCCGTGTTTGTTTGGTGTATATCAGCATATGCACCCCTGCCAAGAAAATAGAGACATGAAGCATTTACAATGGATGTGAATAAGCGACCAGAATTGCCTTGAGTTCTGGAAGTACACATTTTCATAAAATATTGCTTCTCTGTTTTGTAAATCCAAAAAATTGTGAATAAAAAATGTTTTCTTTTCATTATATATTTGCCTCTGAAAGACTCCTTTATCTTTTGTATACTATGATTGTCTGTAAGCATGGGAGCTTTTTAACAACTTATTTGACCATGCAAGGATATTACATCAATTTTATTTAATAACTTTTAATGGGGATGGATCATGAAACCTGAGTTCTAGGTAAAAATAGGCAATACTTATACTTAACTCATTATTTACGCCATTAGCTGAAAAGAAAAGCGTAAATTTTAAACGATTGTTAGTACCAAAGTCACAGATATATTATAGGATCAGGAAAAATAATGAAAAATTCAAAAAGAGTAAGATCATATAAGGAACACTATGTTATGAATGATAAGATCAACGAAAGAACATTATTTTATGTATGAACACAAATATATGCATATGTTACCCATGTTATATGGCTAAATCTGCAACAACAACTCAATTTCAATAATTCTTACCAAACGCATCCCTTGGTAAATCTAAATCCATGTAGTCTTGCCTATCGCTATCTATGCGGTTTGAGTAAATTGGTCTGAAAGAGAAAACATCAGCCACGTTTGATTTGCTCTGTTGTTTTATGTGCTTTTGATAAATAAAACACTCTTGAAACCCAAATAATCAGCAAAGAGCAGTGAGAAATATATACTTTACCCCTGGCTTTCTTCATTTCCTGTGCAAATGAAACGGAATAATTTATAAGCTTATGTTTACTAGACTAGTGCACACTGGTGTGTAACAGTCAAAAGACGAAATGTCTGATGAGCTAATCAGAAAAACAATAGTTTAAGACTACAATGGCAAGAGACGGTCGAGAAATGGTGTTAATGGAGTTATATTTTAATCATTCTGTAAAGATTTATCAAGTATTGTCATGAAATTTACCTTTTGACTTCTTGTTTCGCATGTATAGGATAATTCCTAAGAACAGTAGTGCGATCAGGACGGCTAACATAACAGCTGTGCCTATGATTGCTCCCGTGTTCGATTTTGATGCAGCGTGAACTGTGTATGAAATATGACACAGCTAGTTAAGCAAGATTAATCCTGCGACATGTAATACAAATGTTAGATATTGATACCGCTTGTAATAGTCATATAAATTTCAGCACATTGCGATCACAATTTTTTAATTTGACGATAAACAGTGTAGCCTCATTTACAACGGCCCTAACACGGTTTATGGTAACACAAAATTTCCTAGTTAGGACGTCGCGGTAAACAGCAACATTAATAGAAGTAGGGGCAACACGATTGGAACTAATTTGGGAAAATTGGATGAGAGTAAATATTAGGAAAATGTAAGGAAATCGAAATTTTTACAGCTGAAATTTTACAAAATGATAGAATAGTGTAAAATTTGAAAAATTGTTCTCATCGAACAAAACAACGAAAACACAACGATTATTGCATACCTCTTTCATGGGATTCATTTTCATAAAAAAAGTTCATTTTTGTGTAAATTTACTAAAGAAATGAGACAAAATGCTTAAAATTTCTCTACTTAACGACTTTTGAGTCAGGGCACTTTTGAAATGCCCCTGACTTTTTCGTGAATTTAAGGCTTCATAAACATTAAATTGAGTCAGGGCACATTTTAAATGACCCTGACTGACTTAACTGTAAATCAATCGAAAAGCTTCATTTTGGTCGAAGAAAAGTGACAAACTGAGATTATTACTAGTGTTTCAGTAATGAAGAAACTCCAGACAAAATGTCATATTTTCATTAAAATATGAATATTGTTTAAATGTTTTGAACAATATTGCATTAGATACTATCATGCACTGATTCTTTCTCATAACATTTTAACAGCATCGTAAATTTTGAATAAAATTTTAAAGATGGTAAGCAAATATGGTGTAATATTAGACAAATTTCTAAAATTCTTGAGAAATGTTGCCAATCCAATTATCCCAAATTAGTTCCAATCGTGTTGGGCCTGTAAAGGGTATACAATTTACTGGGATGGACTTTGATTGCTTGACAGCTTTATAGGACAAGTTTCTAGGCCCTAAACTAATGCGTACTGCCATAATTAGTCATGTTGTGGTACGTCTGCACTTGGAAAATTTTTCCTAGGCTTCCTCAGCAAATCCAATACTATGCGATGATATCATGTGTTCGATGCCTTGCTGATGGCATCCTTGAGTAAAGTCAATATTCCTGTATGATGAAGGGTGTCATGTGAATATCGGAAATACAAACAACATCGGTAACTTTATTTGTAGTGTCGTCAATCAATTGTGTTTGGCGGAAGTCTAACAATATGTGTCTATACTCTGTTCTGATCAAGGTGACAAAATAGGGATGTCGCAACATTCCTATTTTTTTAATAGTTAATGTGGCAACAGCTGTGACTTCACATATAGCTATTTGTTACTTTTTTTCCATAAAAATATTTTTGTTACCCTCTGAAGTAAATCTTTGTAGAATGCAATCGTTGTTACTGCTGACGACGTAATAGTGGGGCGGAGCGAAATTGATTTATTAACAGTTACATTTAATATTTTAAAAACTGTGTGTTTAAAATCTGAGTTGCGTGCAATTTTATACGTAAATGGAGTAAAAAAGTTTTTTACGGTAACTATAGAATTCGTTGACGGTTGAATGCGTTTGAATATTATAACGATCATGTCATAGAAATTTTAGGAATCATCATAAAGGAAGAACTGTTTAAGAACAAACAAAACGTGCATATGGATATGACTCACATTCATATTCTAATGGTTCACCACATTCCGAATAGTCACCATTGCAGAAGTATATTCTTAAAAGCACAGAGCCTTCAATCGTTAGTGTAACCCTGTCACAGGGTTCATTGATAGGATCGAATCTATGAATTGTCCAATTCCCATTGCCTACGTACTCGTCCACTCTGATACAGGAACCCTCTGGAGCTTCTATTTCAAGCTCGCCTGAATACTGGTCAAAGTGTACCTCTGAGAGAGAAGGTATGAAAGAAAATAATCATTACGGTAGGAAAACAATTTTCAGTGTTGAGCAACTTTCGTAATGTAAATTCATGCTTATCGGAATTATTATAACAACATGTTTGATTGCTTCCATTGGCTGTGAGAATAGATCAAGCTATGTCGATACATTCTGGCGAATCAGAGGAAAGTAGGGGTCAATATTTAAAAAACAATATCACCAGAAAGTCGTGAAGTCACAGAGATCGAGCACAAAACACACACAGTCTTGGTATGCGAACAAATTCGTTGGAAATTATTAACATAATTCAAGATATTTGATATAGACTTCATTAGGCACGTTCATAGAATCATAAGGCAAGACGTTTTAGAGAGTGATTACATCAGTTCACCAATGAGATGCACTTTACCACAAACAGACAAATCCGTGCCATGTGTTCATTTTTACTTTCCTCAGTCACAGACTATTTTATAATTACCAATCACAAAATGCCAAATGTATGAATCCACCTTATGTTTGAACAATCAATATGATAAATAAGTTTGATAATTTTATTTAATTAAACTTTAACAATACGTTATGATACATTGGAGGACCACGATGCAAGTTCATTCAGCGAATGAGCGTTGAGTGATGGTAATACTATCCAGTACTACGTCTTTTTACTGACAGGGACATCTTCAGGCCACAACGATTTGTTGCTGCTGCATTTATTTCATCAATACAAGTTGACAAATTCGAAATAAAAATCGGCACGACTAAGAAGCTTGAATTTCACTTGTTTGCGCCGTCAGTTAAGTTAAAAGGATTTATGGGAGGACAATGTTTTGTTATATGTCTCGCAAAACCTTTCTACGCATGACGGACACAAAACACAAATTGATTTTTCTTTAAAAAAGGACCCCAGCGATATAAAACGCAACGACATCGAGTTTAAATATATTAATAATAAGAAAAAAACGTTCGGTAATATAAGAAGGAAGATATTAAAGGTCATCAATCATTTCAGATATCATAGAAAAAAGAATAGAAATAGAGGTGTTTGATAGACATCTGATACGATACACTTGATCAGGATATGACAGAAATGTCAAGAGTTGAGTCCTTTCCTTCAACTGATTCCCTCACCAAGGATCAATTATGACCTTATTCGGGGCATAACCCTTTGCCTTATCGTTACCCACATACTACATACTTTACCGATGTGTGGCAGTTCTAGACAAAAGTTTGTGGTTTGTTCGTTTCAACACGGGGGCCGAGGTTCATTTAAAATTGAAGCTGACAGTCAAAAATAATCATATTCGTAAAAAAAGCTCACCTTCATGCATGACAGGTGTTGCAGCTACAGAGATAATCAAAGGACGATTATAAATTATCAGTATACACACAAAAGGTTATAAACGGAGATTTTTAAAATGTATTATTGAATACAAAGACGAATGCATATTGGTATGTCTCAAACGTACGCGTGTTCGTGTACATGTATACATCAACTACAGTCCCCCTTTCACACTGATATAGACTGCGATCAACAATTAGCCTTGTGGATTCCAACGACAAACTAAAGTAGGTATTTTAATAGGGACCAGTGATCACTTATGTTTTCTCTTCGAATATGTCGTAATTTGGAGCTTAGGTAAATGCTTAGCTCAATTTTTTTTCTTCATACATTCTACAATCAACACAGCCATATAATCTTGACGACACATTGTAGGCCTAAAGCAAAGATTGTTATATTCAGTCTACGATTCATTTTTCAAAGAATGTAGTTTTCTAGGCTTGAACTCTGTCTTTTTTCGTTACTGTCAAATGATAGAATCCAACCATATGATGAATTTGGCAGTGCAATCGCCGTATCAAAATCAAAGCCACTCAACTGAAAAATAAATATTTCTACTTACGTAATGTTGAATCTTTTGTTGGAGGGTAACTATGAATTTCACCGATGTTGTTGAAACTAACAACGGTGACACAGTATTCAGTCATTGCCAGAAGGCCATAGATGGTTTCCGTTGTGTTTGTGGTTGGCGCTGTCCTCACCGAATATCCATGATTTGTTTTACGTTCCTGATATTCTAGCTGGAATTGTTGTGGCAGTCCACCATCCAAGCCAGGAGTCCATTTAAATGTTAGACTATCCTCGGTCTTGTTTGTAACTATGACATTATAGGCTGGGTGTGGTCTCCCTGATGTTTTTTGGAACATGATGAAAGAGGAATATGGATTAATCATGACAATTTCAACGTCATCGTATAGACTACTGATCCTGAAGATCACAATGTTGAAAAATGTGTTTGGTCGTAACTGCTTGTTAAATGCCTCGATCACTTAAATTTGTCCATGACTCTCGTAGTGGTTTCTCTAACGAATAATATACATTATGAGAGAAGTGTAGAACGTGTTATATTCACGATGGTAGTGTGTTTATGATAAAAAGACGTACGGACAGACAATTGTGTCTGTTTGTTCATCAATATCTATGGTATATCAGAAAATTAACGTCAGCGCTAGAACTTACGAAGTTGAGTCTTTCAAATACAACAATACGGACATAGATCACTGACGCAGGGAATATTAAATGTACACTGCCATAGGAGGTACGCGAATGATTGTATCGCCGATGGCATCTAAATATGTCAGACTCCCCTAGTTAAAGTTCACCTTAACAACAAAAATGCACATAGTACATGTACGCAAAGTCGCGAAAACTCTTGCACCAGTAAAAAAAATCCTTATTCGACTATATCACGCCCAGTCTACAACTTTTATCCATTGTGTTTACAGTACAGTGATAAGTGGTGTTTTAGGGTAGAATTTCGGACGTACCTGAGTTCAGTGCGCATATTTTTCGCGGACAACAAAATGTCTTGCATTGGTATCATAGAAAATCACGCGTAGTACGCGTATGATTGCCCATTAATATTAATTTCGTTTTTAATTGACAGCGTGACAGTGATCAAAGTATAGGTACGCAAGCGACTAGCTGCAAACAATGATGTGTTCGTTCAAGAAAATATTTGAAATTCAGTTTAGGCATCAGAGGATACAGCCGTTTACTCTCTACTAAACCTATGACTACTTGTACGTTCTGCTGTGACTGCGATTTGAACGCATAGGTTAGCTTTTTTATGATTTTGTGTAATATATAAGTCTTAACTACGTTCGCCCGCTCACACTGCGTACACACAAACACACAAAAACCCATATTAATGGTAGGTTGCCAGACGCCGTCACCGAGTGCCAGCTGGTCTCATTTATTCCACAAAAACAAAAAACTGTCGAGCATTACAGACAGAAAAGTACTTTCTGGGGAAAAAAAAAAACATAACAGTACAACGCCCCTTTTCCAGCGCATAAGACCGCCCAGGAAAAACCAGACAAAAAAAACAAATGTATATTTGAAAAAATCCTGGAAACCTGTACCCGACGCAATGTCAAATGCGCTTAGGGGAGGATTCGGGTGTCATCCTTACTTGTCGACATTAAATGCAAACTCAAAAAATTTTTAAAATTTCATAACTCTGCATCATCAATAACACCTGATTTTGAAAGTGGCTGCACAAGCAGCGAGTGCTGGCCTAGAATGGTCAGCCTAAACACCTGGCTTACGTTAAATACCCCTAAACACGTGACCAACAGGCGCCTCTGATTGGCTGTCACTACGACGTTAAGACAAGCATTTCCTGCTATACAACGAACCGCGGGAAATTTTATGTCTTAACTACGTTCGCCCGCTCACACTGCGTACACACAAACACACAAAAACCCATATTAATGGTAGGTTGCCAGACCCCGTCACATAGAAAAACT
>LD357698.1:40196-59299 GCA_001465055.1 Ptychodera flava
ATCTGCGGTATTGAAAAAACGAGGAGGGTACATCAAGAGAAAAATCGCTGCAGTAAAAAAAAAAAAACCCAGAGAGGTACTATTGTAGTGGTACATCGAAACTAAAGAAAATCGTTTGTGCCATTTCAAAAACTAGGAGATGGGGTTTAGTGCTGGTGTAAATAAAAAAAGTGAAAAAAATGAGAATATAGTTTCAAAATTATTTTAGATATCTGTGGTGATTAGTTGTAACATTTGCGGTGTTTACCCTGGCGGACTGTGGCGATGACCCCAATGACCAGGGCGCGTTCGACACACGCCACAAGTACCGCTGCGATATCACAGCTAATATTGACGCCGCCACGGTAAATTGCAATATATCTCAAACATAATGGTTTAATAGATCTATTACGGTTCAACAATGCTGATGGTTTAATGGGAACTAGAGATGCGCGTATGGTTTAGCAAAAACAAAAAGTTACATAAAAATCGTACAAGTTTCAAGTGCCAAGTTTGTTTTTTTAAACCCACATTGGAACCACGCATCGAGTGATTGACTGGTGTCTTTCATTTCGTATTTCTATGCATATTTTGCATTGCTCAATATACACGCCCTTATGTGACGTTATTTTCAACGCCTAGCAACCATTAAAGTCAATAGAATCTAAGAATCTAAGGATCTTGTCACCAGCACGGGAGACGCCTCGTCCGCTAATTTTGCAATAATAAAGGACAAAGTCATCAAGCTCTGTTTTTTCCATCAGTAGAGAAGCCTGATTTACAAACCATGACGATCCTAGCCCTCTGTAAACTGGGGTCAATGGTTTTCTTTCCATTCAACAATGATATGTACGTAGTGCGTTGACCCATAATACCATAGTTAGATTGACTCATGGCAGGCTGTGTTCATGCATATCTGTATAGCATCTCCATCGGTGAAAACAAAGTCGTCGCCGGTGCTGACACTATACCGCGGTTACTCAATTTTTTAGCTAAAAGTCTTCTTTTAAGTTTAGCAAATGGGTACTTAGTAGAGAGATTAACCCTTACCTTTCTCAAAAAAAATCATAACATCTTTCACTCGTTTGTCATTAGTAAATTTATATATATCTAAAACTTCGTTATAAACAAAACAAATACTTACCTATAGCAAAGCCTAGAAGACAGAGAGAAAGGTGAAGCACGACCACTAGTTCCAAGTGCAGACGCATTTTAACATGCACCTAACACAAACGCATTTGAATTAATTGGCTTGTTCGAAGAGGTGAATAGCAACAGCTTTTTTGAAACGAGTTATAAATGATTAAACCAGGACCTTACGAGATCAAACTATGTGGGACCATTATCTAAGAGACTAAAACTCACCTTTAACCTAGAATTTAACAAAACCGATCGAATAGCAGGCTTGTCATGGAAATGATTTGTAAAGTCTCATAAACATACACTAAAACTTGACAAACTTGCTAATGTGACATTTTATGTATACAGCAAAACCTATGCGACTTAAATGCGACACACAAATCTGCATAATAAGTCCTCCTGAACTTCCAAGTTGGACGTTAAATCACCTTACTTTGACCGTTCTTGGGGCTATTCACTTCCGTCGCCCACACAGGTAAGCGATGTTACGTTATTAGCAATATAGTAAAACATGTATCGGCATTGTATGCAGCGATATGATATTTAAAAACTGGACAAAAAACAGGAGCGGTATTTCTAAGGACTATTCTTTTATAATTTTTCTGTGATATATGTATTCATTTCCATTTCACCTTTGAAAGACTCAGTGCTAGTGACACCTCATGCAGAATGAACAATAGTACTAAGCCATACTCATCTGTATCATAGTCGTAAATTCCCTAGTAGCAAACTTGCGATAAACCCATCACAAACAGCACAGCGCAGGTAGACAAAAACAAATATTGATAAAAACAAAGTCAAATCAGTTGAAGGAAAATGTGTCGATGACCTCCGATAGAGACAACCAAGAAGTAATGTAAGGTGTTTCGAAAATTATGCCTCTAACGCGGGATCCGCCATTATATGATGATCAATCTGGAAGTCAAAATAGTAAGAAGTCTCCATCTAAACGACACTGATGCCATCAGTGATGTAAGAAATACTTTATTATCTATCAGTTCATAGCATCTTCAATGAAAACGTTTGAATATAGATACAGGCACTTTTTCTTGAGTAAAATTCTTGGTTTCGAGAGAGAATTGTTAAACGTTTCCTCATGTGTTTTTTCTATCTACAAATAAGCCAAGCTTAACATGTAGGTGTGGTCAGTTGTAACGTCCCTGGGTAAATACATTACAGAGATATCGTCGCAAATACGTCATTGTTATAATGTTATCATTTGTTTTCTTCTCGGCAAAATGCTTATCACAAAATGAGTGTCTGTTGGCATTCTTTCGTCATTCCATTAAGGTCAGTCAATGTTTCTGTATCGAATAATGTATATTTTGATATTGTAAAAGCGTTTCCGTCACTCATTAAACAATGATCTTTCGTTGATCAAATTTTGATCGACCGTCATTACAGAATTAATCAGTCTATGTTGTGCTTATTTCTGTGTATTTTCTATACTGACGGAATGACCGGGTACTAAGCGTCTACAAAAGCCATTTTGGTCAACGTGTTCATACCGTTTCACTTGATTGATATTAATTTATTGCGCAACGATGGATTATATACCATGTACAGTGAGGTACCTTTCAGTATGATACACATTACATGTCCTTTTTGGCGAATGTTATAGTTTTAGGTACGTGTCCTAGCATGTCTATGTACTGTCTTAACATGTGGCTAATTGATACTATAGTGCCCGCCTATCCCTAAGTGACCTGCATGACAACCTTGTAATCGGAAATTGTCATCTTCTAGAGGTTACATTTCCTCATCCTATAAATAGTAACTCTCGTACGATCTATTGTTCAAAAGCTCGCCTGTTAGTTTGGATGTTTTTTTTTCTGTACACACACCTACTTTGACAGTGATGACCGTCAAATACTGTGCCTGTGCTATGTAAACAACGATGGCACGCGGAAATGATAAAGGAAAAATACACATGGAGTGATGAGTCAGGTGATCAGCGACCTTCAAACAAACAACAGCGTGCTATTTTCGTAGATTTAGCTCCTAGGGGTTAACTGAATTTTGACAGTTTTTTAAAAGATCAAGATAGGGCGACATAATATTCAACCTATTTTACGTCAGTATCAAAACCTATCAAAGACATAAAATGACTAGTATGCTTAAGAGTTGGGAGTTAGAGACAATGTTTTTGTTAAGGCGCAGTTAGCCTTCAAAATGTCACCCTGACAACGTATTCGAAATCAAATAAATTCTGAAAATTCATATCGACAAAATTAGGATACCAAATTTTTAGAGATACACCCACTATAAACATGTAAGTTACTCTTGCTTATAAACCCGAAAACGTACATTTAATTTAGAAGACGCAACTAGTTTATTATCAGACAAATTGAAATGCAGTCTACAAAATATGTTCGTGGAGGAAAAAGGGTACAGTCATGAATATGAAGCATTGCATATTCTCTCACTATAACTGGCGGCGGTGCTGTTCATATAATGGCTTTTATGTAATTCATAAATTTCTCAGGTGAACATTGAATATCGTTTGGCTTTCTTGAAATGGATGAGTACAATGACAAAACGAACAAGTACTGCCATCTGTTTGTCGCTATCACTCATTCTTTCTGTATTCAAACTTGACTTTGTCTCCTCACTTAAGTGATATTTTCTGTTCAAATAATTACTAGTTTGCTCTATTTGTAAATACGACTTTTTGATATATTTGTTACTCTTCTTCATTCTCTAACACGATCCCTGCATCTCAACTTCAAACTACATGCATTATTTTCATCATTTTGAGGGTTTCACCCTGAAAGCAAAAATGGTCATTTAAAGGTGCAATAATTATTCATTTATCGGATACATTGATATACGGTCTACAAGATATGTTCATACAGAAAAGTAATACACTCAAAATAAATTAAATTGCATATTTATTTGCTCCAACTTTGGCGGCGCTGTTTAAATAGTCGCCAACACCTTGATAATGATTCCCGGGACAATATAAATATGAAAGCGACTTTCTTTGAATAAATAAGTACAAGGAAAAAGGAATAACACGTACTGCCATCTGTCTGTCTCAAAAACTTATTCATACCGAATTCAAACTTGATGAATTATGTTCATTTTAAATGCATAACTTTATTAATTCATAAAGTCTTGATCACCTAATCAAGCCTTTAACTCAGTAAATTTGCTGTGGATAATACAAAATTGTCATTCTATTTAATTTTTGAAATTTGTGAGATAAAACTACAACATCAAGGCTTCATATTCATTTTAGAATATATTGATTGAAATATTAGAAGTTTCCTCTTCATATCATTATTTTAAAAGTAATAAAATAAAGATGATGTAAATTACCACAGCTTGTCTAGGCAGTAGTATTTGCAAGTTTTATAGCTAACTTACAAGCGAAAAAATGAAAGACAATAACACTATCTATCAAAAGGATTAAAATATTAGCATGTTAATTGAAAGCAGGCAAATTCAAATTGATTGCATTAATATAAAATATACTTAAATTTGAAATCCAGAACTGTGTAAATTATAATGCATTTTAATTTCAACTTCAAAACCGCGTAAAGTTAACCCGATCTCAGCATGTTAAATACATCACATAAGAAAACAATTGATAACCATCAAGGGAACTTGATCACACTTTATTAAAATGTATTCCACATCAGATTTCATGCAAAATGACAAAGTAAGATCAATTCTCTAACTATATATTCGATAAGTATTTGCTAATAGATAAATTCTTATTAAATTAAAACTTGGTGGTTCTCTGTAGCCGTAGTTTCTCAATAAGGTTCACTGTGTATTTCTATCTTCCTTTGGCCAAAATAAAACGCATACCATAAAACAAGGCGACACCGTGTCTATATCACCATTTACGATTCACATCACCATTGAAAACTGATTTTTAAACAATTTTAGTCATAGTACTTGTTAAAAATACACAGCATACGTTTTTAGTTTCATTTTTGTTGTATTACATCAGAAAAGTTTGCTTTATGAGTGCGTTAAATCTAAACTCTTTCAAATCTGAGTATTAGTAGGTTGCCGCAAAATGAATCTTTTTAAAACAAATAAGATTCTCTGAAAATAACTGATAATATGCCACACCGAAGATGGGCAACTTTTTTATCAAAATAGTTAACACTTTGTAGTTTTTGTAAATCGCCAAGATTTTGACGGCAATGACACAAGCGTGAGCATTGTCATAGCGCCTCCACCTAGCTCGGTGTAAGTGATGAAAAAACTTATAATAAGTTCTTTCATCACTGACTCAGAGCTGGGTGATGGCGCTATGACTTAAACATTTACAATAGCAAAAGCCTGGCTGTAAACGTTTTTCAGCCAAGGTTTTGCTATTGTAAATTTGGAAATTGATACAATTTTTACAAGTTTATACAAGTTTTTTTGTGGAATATCGTTGCTGTTCGATGCTGTGTTATATTTTAGCAAACGTATGATAATTCGCTGTCCTTTTGAACAGCCAATGTAAGGAATGTCAAGTAAATCACACATATTTCTGTCCATCAGCTAAATCTGTAACACTAAACTGAACCGCACAGAACACAATTTCAATCCACTCCAATATTGTACCAGCAACGGTAAACAAAAACATCGTGCTTCCACGGTAATTTATTAATCAACTGTTTATTGTTTGTTATTCTATGAGCTGGCTCTTTCACAGTGCACAAAGCCCATATTTCACGAAGTTTATAATTTAACGTCGACCAGGTACGAACATTTTTCTTCGATTTCGTACTTGCGTCCCTATTACACTCTCTACCTGTTTATGTCTCTGGTCGTTTGCCTTCACGTCATGACAAGTCTTGTATTGAACCTCATACAACCATTAGATCCGATGAAGGAGAACCTCTCTCTCTCTCTCTCTCTCTCTCTCTCTCTCTCTCTCTCTCTCTCTCTCTCTCCAATCATACTTTCTTTCTGCACACAACTATGCAGGTTGTGATTTGTACTTGTTCTACTATTAGTCGGCAGAAACTGGCGATTTTTCTTGATGTCCTGGTACACCGTTTATGCAATATTGTCCTCGTATTTTTCCGAACGTGCTAAATTGTCTGTGAATGTACCGCTGAGAGCTAAGACATGTACATAGCTTTCCTCAAAAGAACGTCTTATCATTTACGTAATCTGACTTGTTCACGAACTGAAACGTAGAAACGTTTACTCTCTGCAGATGTTACTTCGTCTTACTCCGCGGTAACGATTACATATAAATAGATCAAACAGACATGTATACATTTCAGTGACTTGTTTTTTCTTCTACTTCTCAATCACCTGAAAGAAAAATGCATGAGTTTCGTAACTACACCGATGAAAATCGGAGATATGACACAAACACATCCGCAATTTTACACGAGATAATTAAAAAGAGAAGTTACCATTAAAACACACACCTTCATACTTTACCCTAGCTCTGCGGCGTCAATATAATGACTGTTGTTTTTTAAAGAAACTATAGTTCATTTATTTGCGATTGGGGTAATGGTAGACGCTGCAGGACAATTAGTATGATACATACGTACATATGTATGATATATATATATTTTTGTGTACATGTACATGTAAATATTTACGCTTGCATGCCTGTTGCCAGAAATGCATATATATTTGAAATCATGGCTACGTCCATGCATACATGTACATCTTTTCGCGTTGTTGTAACATGTAAATGTGTATACTCATTCGTGTAGAAAACGTTTTGAAATGTGTAAACTAATTATTTTATATTTGGCGCCTCATGAACATTACTCAAACCGGAAAAAATCCGTGGTCATTAACATCAAAACAAACTGTTATCGAAAAGACTTGTTATTTCTCCGTGAAATTAACATCAAATTTCCGATATATATATATTTTTTTTTCAAATATTGTCATGTCACAAAAACTGGCCGCTAAGGTTTAGTAAGTTGGAAATCAGATATTGAATGTGCTTTTCTTGTACACAGACACAGTAAGGCTAGAAGTTGACCGTGCGAGAAACATTTTTAGAATGCAGAAATGACAGGAAGAAGTGAAACGTGTTATCTGATGTGTACCACCTAGAAGTGAGAGTCGATAAAATTGCAGCAATCAGTAGATATCGACATCTCTGCCTTGCACTTCCTCATCTAATATCGCATCTTTTCAAATGAAATGAGTTTCCAAATTTCATGATGTGTACAATAAAAGAGCAGGTCAAAAATTAGGAATTGAACAGACTTTAAGACACGATCGCAAATTTTAAGGCACGTTTCATTCCACTTCCCTGTACATCTACAACCTTCGAAAATGGTTTCAATAGGACTTTTTTATATCTTGTGTCGCTAGTCATTTAATTTTATTACAGGAGCTATATATAAACTTTGTCAAATTTTCGCGTCGTCGAAATAAAGTATTCTAACAATTACGGTAACCAAAAATGGCATAGAATACCCTACATTTCAAAGTACGGAGGGAAATCTCTTCAAAAACACTAAACAGACAAAGAACGTCAATTTATTAGGAATTTATTCAATTTAGAATTATTCCACGAAATATATGATGAATAAATCTAAATTCTGAAATCAGTAATTTGCCGTTATAAAGTTATTTCGGTCATAATAGGAGACTTGCCGAGGAAAGGGGGCCTGGATGAAATCCAATGCTCTTGCCTGGGAGCGGACGAAAGGGAGAATGGTTGAAAAAGGAGTGCAGGTGGGATTGACAGCCGTCTGCACAAAGCGAACGATGAAAACGGAACGAACACAAAGACTGACTATACTGTGTGCAGTGAGGGAGCTGATAGGAAGAGAGAAATTTGTCACAAGCGACATGCTACGTCTAATAGTGTCTGGGCGCTGGAGGGAGCAGAGTGGAGAATCCACAAAACACACCTGTGTCAAAGACACAGATTACACCACAACTGCTACAATTTTTGTGATAAGCACTAACAGTGTGTATTTCAAATGAAAGGAAACCTGCGGAAAACCTCATGTAGATACTAGAAACTTCAAAACTTCTCTGAAACAGTTGTTATAAAACAAAGGAAATAAATTACATATACTAACACTACGAAATTTGGCGAGGGCCCCTTTAAACAGGCAAGCGGAATGTAAAGGTGGGGGCAGTTGATGACCTGGAGCTAAGGTCAGGCTACTGCCCAAAATTTGATCCATTCTGTGAGGCCGAAAGTGTGTGGAAAATAGCAGAATTCCCGGGGAATGGGGTCAGGATGTAATCCATGCCGAAGCGAGGGAAGAATGAACGAAGTGACCCCAAAAAAGAAGGAACGGTGGATATGCGGAGGGTAACAAATTGTGTGTCAATAGGTGGTTACCATGCACAGGATGGAATCAGAATGATGCAGATGTGATTGTGTGGTGTGACGATGAGGTACACAGGAAAGCTCCACCCCAGGGGATCATAGATGTTATGATACGAGCCTGGGGGAGCAAACTCCTGGGGAATAAAATGACTGTATGAGCCTAGGTTGACACATCAAAGAACGAGACAGAGACGAGGAAACCCAAACCAAGGGGATGATAAGCAAGTGTCATATGAGCCGAGGAGAGTGGGCTTCCAGGGTACAGGTTGACTATACGAGCCTGGTTGGAAAACATATATTGAAGGGGTAGAGTCCCGGGGACAGGTAAACTGTACAAACCCAGTAGGTAAACACGAAAAGACGAAGATAGTTGTCTTGAGACCAGAGGTTCATTGTACATGATTTGAGCCCAGGGTAGTCGGACCCGGCGACAGTCGTTTTTGATACAAGCCTAGGGGAGTCAGATCTGGGGACAATCATTTGTACGACGAAGGTGGGGAACATGAACTGACAAAACAGGTGACTCCTGCCCAGGAGATTACTGTGATTTGATAGGAGACTGGGAGGTCATGAACTGACGAAGACAGTGACTCGAGTCCAGGGGATCACAGTTATGTGATACAAGCATGAGGGTCACACAGGTGGGAACGGGACATATAACGAAACATTTATTTTGGTAAGACATTTGACTCCAGCCCAGTTGAACAATGTGATATGATACGATCCTGGGGGGTCGAACAGGTGGAGAATGAAGAAAACGATGAAAAGAAAATAAAGCACAGGTATTGAAAGGTGACAAGCCCATGGGGATCATGGGAGCAAGACAGGAGCCAATGGGGTAGGAACAAGATAGATGACAAAAACATGTGTAGCCTCTGACAAGGGACTCAAACCTAGGGAATCATGATGAATTATACGAACCTGGATGGTGTCAGACAAACAGACAAAAAAATGAGATCAGACAAACAGTAAGAGGTGACTGGAAAACCAGATGATTGTTGTGATATGATATGAGTCTGGGAAGGAAGACTGGCAGAACATGGAATAGACAATGAAAAACACACAAGAATAGAAACAAGGGGATCACGGTAATGTGATATGAGCCTGGGGTCAGACTGGTAGGAACGGAAAAGAAAACAGGACATACGACAAAGCATGTGTGAGTATGACAGGGGACTCGGGCCCAGGGGATCATGGTGATATGATACGAGCCCAGGAGGATTCAGACAGGTAGATGAAAGAACAAACGTTGGGGAGCCAGAGCGATTGAGAATGGATCGGACAGTGATAAAATAATTGGTAGTGGTAGGTGACTCGAGCCCGGGAGATCATGGTGGTATGATACGAGCCTGATGGGTAACAAAGGTAGAAAGGGAACAGACATCGCAATATGTATTGGGTATAGTCAGGTGCCTTGGGTCAAGGGGATCATTGTGATATGATACGAGCATGGGAAGAGTCAGACGTGTGGAGAATGGAACTGATGTGGAACATCCGTGGGTGTAGACAGGTAAATCAGGCCCGGGGTATCATGGTGATATTATACGAGCCTGGGAAGTCGAACAGGTGGAGAATGGAACAATTATGATATGTGCATAGGTTTTGAGCTGAAAAAAGCCAGCAAAAAGACAACAAAAGCAATGAACTGAAAAAGGCAAGCTAAAGTCTGTGATAACAGTTTCTATGAAGCTGAGAGCTCGCGCGTATGCCAACCGTTGTATATCGCCAATATACCACGGTTCTTATCGTTTCTCGACCAATCAGATCGCTGTGTTTGCACCATTAATACTGGTATGATATAATTATGTATATTGACGTATATGGAACACAAAATTAATTTTATACGCAACGTATATCTTTGTATATGGAACATTTCAATACATTGATATATCTATGTAGAAGTACGTTGTGAGTTGGCGTTCCATCGGGAATTTATTGAATTGTTACCACTTTCCAAAAATGCCAAGGGAATTGGCAATTTCATGAAATATGATGCACAAGGGTTTCACCACGTTTTGAAGTAGGGGCTAAAATTAAAATATAGGCGGCTTGCAGCTGCGTGCCAAAACCACCAGGCAGTCGTCGGGGGAGGGTGCAGGAGGGGGTAGCTGTGATATAGCAGCGGTGCTAGTGGCGGCTATCGAACGCGCTTAGGTCAAGGTTCACCGCCACATGCAGTGACTCCTGACACGACCACGTTCGACAGCCGCCACTTGCACCAGCCACGGCGATAACATAGCTAGGGAGGGGGTATCCCACCACCCGGCCAAAGGCTGGAAGCCTAGGAAAATCCGATAAAGGGCTCACTTTTTACAGCTCACAGTCACCTGAAATTATAGTATTTTCAGGAGTATTGTGAGTAGTGGTCCAGAACACATTGTGTTCATATCATAAATTCTATTCCCCTGGGAGATTGAAATATGATAATTCATGATTAAAACTGAAAAAAATTGGTAATGTTGAATATATTTTGAATAAAGAAAACTAAAATCTAGAAATAATTTGACAATATTGCTATGTAAAGTACCTGGACGTATGGTATGAAAATTTTTATGTTATGAACCTCTATTTGCTTTTAGGAGGTAAACTATAATAAGTCATTATTATTAATAATATAAAATACGATATTGTAGACGATATTATACAGTCTTTCATCTAGACAGGGGATGGGGATTCCCCCTCTGTCGACATGTTGGCAACCCAAAGTAATTTCTCAAGGGGGGACCAGCACCCTCCCCATGAAATGGTGCCAGTAGGACTTTAGAGATTCAAGTAGAACGCATGAACTGGTGAAATCCCCCTAAATTTTCTGGTGAAGGGGAACCTATTGATGCCATCCTGGATGAAATACTGTGATATTATCGACACAGAAGACGATTAACGTTTCATTATTGTACTATATTGTGCTTTAAATTAACAACACTGATGTTGGGTATAAAAATAGGTAAATGGAGAACAGTAATACCATTTTGGAGGTAAAACTGATAATTTATTTATTTATTTATTTATTTTATTATGATTATAGAAACAATGTAAGAACCAAGATATTAGATATAAAAATTTGTACGTTCAGAAGCTCACATAAAAGATTTAATCTGACGATAATCTTTGAAGTGAGTTCGAAGGTCTTATTTGAAACCACTCAGGGCGGTTCTTATTGGCGTGGATAGACTGAAAAGCAGTACATATCATACTTTCAGCAGTACGTACACATTGGTGCCTATGGCAGTGCAACGTAAGTCGTCCTACTAAAATTCAAACTTCAATAAATCGAGAATTTTTTCTGTAAGAAAATATGAAGCCATTACTTTCGAAAACAGTTTAAACCCACGTAATTACTCTTCTGTTGTTCCTTGGTAGGCTTTAAAAATCCAATATCGCACTGCGAAGCTTGACCTCGCGATAGTCTCTCCCTCTCTTTCGGTCATTTTGAATTGAGCTTAGGAGGGCCAAGAGGTGTAGTACGCAAGTTCCATTGGCGGATACAAATGTCAACACATAGGTATATATATATATATATATATATATATATATATATATATATATATATATATATATATATATATATATATATATATATATATATATTTTTCAACTTTATATATTTATTNNTATATATATATATATATATATATATATATATATATATATATATATATATATATATATATATATATATATATATATATATATGATTCAAGTTCATATATTTATTTATTACAGCATACTGAGCCTACTCATAGCGCCTCTAAATTACCTCGAAATACAATACTGTATCGACACTTGATATGGGGACGTGGCCGTAAGGAAACATATATGAATTACCGTATAAAATGGCATTCTAAACCTCTACCAACAACTCTCTGTATCGAAGAGTAATGCAAGACGTCAACGCAGAAAGAATGCAGAAAAATTATTTTTGAAAAAAGAGTCATGTATATAAATAGATCATCCACAAAACAGACTGCATTGTTGGTCTTTGACCTATAGAGACAGAGGGACTAAGACCTATACAACTTTCTTTACATTCTATTGAATACGGCGGGAGAGAAATCGTCGACAAAATAGTTGTACAGTTGTTCCTAGTTTTGCGCCTAAGCTACATTTGTAAAATAGCAACTTACTTCCGAGAAAGACTAAAAGGAAAGAAGGAATTGAAAATTCTAACTCCTACTTTTTAAAGTAGTTATGCTTCATTTTGAGCTTAAAGAATATATTTCTGAATTCAATCTGTCAATATGAAAACTACCTCCTACTTTTTGTTTGCTACAGTCAACTGTTAAGTCACCTGAAAGTTCGTTATAATGGTCCGATCAAACTATTTATCGTTCAGAACATCAACGCTTGGAACGCCAGATTTATTCTAAATAAAAACTGAAACTAGCATTTGCACAACGTGCTAATATAACACTAGTAGCTATGCATATACCTGCTCGCTTCTCTGTTGTCGATGATGCAAAACCTATATAGACGGTACAATTACCGTTCATTACTACAAGGAAATAATCAATAAAAATCTAACATGATTTTTGCAGGACATATCGATGCATGCAAATTTATAATGTGTATTGTATATTCACTTCACCAACACTTATGCTAATGTACAATGGGTAAAAACATAGTATTAGAAAACGTGTTTTCTAATGTTTACATGTTCATTTTAAATGTGAACTCTCACACATAACATATTTCATTTGCTCATGACCCCTTCTTGATCACTCTGGCCTTGTTCTTCTAAAGCGGTGATTTCTGAGGAAAAATGAAATGAAAACCGTCTTTACAGATTTAAACCCTAAATTCTCCCGGTGGGTAAACATACTGGGTGAAGTAAAAGATTATTGAAACAACATTATTGTTACCTTTGTTTACATGTAGGTCTGCCCAATAGAACTGAGTAATTCTTCAAATGTCGGTCGATCCCCAGGTTCATCTTGCCAACACTCTACCATAATACTATGACTGAAAAAGACAAAAAGAAATAATTTTATATCTATCTATCTATCTATCTATCTATCTATCTATCTATCTATCTATCTATCTATCTATCTATCTATCTATCTATCTATCTATCTATCTATCTATCTATCTAGGGTTGGCTGTCTGTCTGTCTATCTCTCTATCCCTGTATAGCAATCCAATACATAACACGACTGATCGATCTTATTAGTAATGGATATTAGTCACTCACACTACATCATCACAGTATTGCGGCCTAGGCAGTCTGTATCCATGTTGAAGCTCTCTTATCACATCCTTCTTTGACATGTCTGGGTAAGGTTGTTTACCTGAACAGAGAGTACGTAAATAAACGAAATTAGAAGAGTTTATGAAAACTGACTAATTCGTCAATAATGTAGCCCGTAAACGCTTCTAAATACTTACACGCGAGCATTAAAAGCATACAAGTCTAACACAAAAATCGTTAAAGTTATTTCCAATTGTAGACTACAATGTCAATTTGCCAAACTCTCTTACCAAAGTTAAATATTTCCCACAATACGATTCCGAATGACCACACATCAGACTTAGCAGTGTATACACATTCCAAAATCGATTCCAATGCCATCCAACGAACCGGAAGACGACCCTTCAGGAAGAGAAACAAATGTCAAGTTTGTGAAACGTCTCCGATGTCAACATGTTAGATACGGCACAGCATTATAATTATATGGGGCGACCGCAGTGTTATTGGGAGGGCAGACCAGTAAGTATATAATTCGAGCCATCGCGCATTCTCGTGTTGATGCCGTACCAAGATACGCCGATATTTCCAATTGTTTCTACTATAGAACTATAATGTAAAGTTCTGATCAAGTTCTTTTTGTTGTTTGCTGTTGTGAAAAGTATTATTAATATCATCGAGCAGTTCAAAAAGATTTTTGAGGACCTGAACGACATCATGTGTTGCTCTATTGTCATGGAATCCAATGTCAAGGAAAGGTGGGACATATTTTTTTGGTGAAAAAATTTCATTTCCAGTTCAATCAGTCGAAATATTTTTGTTCCCGATTAATTAAACCATACACAGTCTCGATTCTCCCGTCTAGACGAGCAGGAGTTGCATTGCTAAATGGGCCAATTCTCGTATTGTCACTACAATATTAAACATGTGTGTTTTCCTTAATCTTCGTCAATGTCCGTAAACACATCGTCGTATTCCGGAAAACTGTTAGAACGTGAATAGCGTGACGGCCAGTCAGAGTATCTTGGCAATGGTACGACGTCTAGGTTATCGTCCAGCAGCAGTAATTGTAAAGTTGCAGCCCGCGGTAAGCCTAATTCAGACCGTAATAACGTCAGTTGCGGCGGCGTCATGGATTGACTATAATTTTGTCATTAATACTGCTGAAGTTCACCTATTTATGCTGCAAGCTTTGCGAACTTTATGAAACTTTCTCACTGTACTGGTCACGCCGTATAGTCTGTTCTTTGCATGTCAACACATTGGCCTGTTTTTGAACCTCCCGTGCACACTAATCGTAACCTTAACGTACACAGATATAATCATTCGATCTCGCCCGCAAATGTGAACGGGATTAACTTGATCCCGGGTATCAAGTCCCTGGCCTTTAACAAATGGTGATCATGTTTAAATGAGTACAAATATTCCACGAGAGAGAAAGAGAGAGGCTGGCAGGGTACAAAGTGTTTGAAAATGTCATGACAGACGAAGAGCAAAAGATACAATCTCAGAAACATTTCGTGAAACACACAGGTTGAAATATGAGATACAGGGATAAGGTAGGGGGATTCACGTGAATATATAAGAACAGTCTTAAAGAAGGGTACATCATTTGCATATATACATGAGAATTACCTTCAAATTCGAACAGCGCCTTCTAGTCAGTGAATGGCGGTTATCGCATTTTTCGCCAGAATTTTATCCGCAGATATCTCAGCCATCGTTTAGCCATCGTTTAGCACCCGTCTTTTTTCCAGTTAGCAGCTAAGCTGAACTCTTTGGGTTTAGTCGATTCGTTTTTGCATTTGCCTTATTTTTACGGTTTTATATGGCGACCAGCGTAATTCAGCATACACCATGAGCGTAACATAGACTTCTTTCGATCCTCACCGACTAACTTAGCATGTTTTTTCGGTTCTATTGATGTTTTTGATGATTGTGACGAGGAAGCCAGACTGCAAGCTTGTGTTACCTCACTGGCCAACATAATCTGCCAGTCTGGCTTCTCGGAAAAGTCGTCGACAGGGCAAATTGGAAAAAACACTGTTTGGCGAGAGAGGGGCTACGTATATGCGGCCGTACAATGCTTAGTCGACACCCGTCGTACTGGTATTTATTTAGCAGTGCTGATTCGTGTATGAGTGTTTTTTCGTTGTTTTCGCATACTTGTAGCTAGCAAGCATACACAATATGCGGAAATTGACATCGACCGCACAAAAATTCCATGGATACGTACGGCTACCCTGTATCCCGCACACGAGTACACGGGTGCGGCTAACTGCGGCCGTCCGTGCTGGGTGATCTCATCACCGTGCTCGAGCTTGACTGGTGCATTTTATAACTCGAGATAATTTTAGTTTTTTTAATCTTGATGGTCATAATGTGACATTTATTAAATACTTTGCTGATATATATATATATATATATATATATATATATATATATATATATATATATATATATATATATATATATATAACATCAGTGGCCCAATTTTGGGCACACTTTGAAAAAATGAAAGATTAATCATACACCGCCCTTATGTGCAACATGTGGTGTGGTCGCGGTAAACAAGCCTGAAGCGTACGTAACGGTTGTTATGCTATGGTAGTAACTGCATGGCAACATTAAAAAAAATCACCTAATGTTGATAATAGTTAAGTGAATATTTTCTGAAATTTTCGGCTTTGATTTGGACATCGAAGGTCATGATCGAGCTGTTTTACGAAAAAGGCGAATTTTACTCCCGCATTTGTCAGTCGACCTCGCCATCCACTTTGTAGCGATTTCAATAAAATCTACTCAACTTTTGTGAATTTACCCTCGGAAATCAGATCATTAGTATTTATGCTTCAAATAAAAGCAAAAAAAAAATCGTTCTAGCTGTTGTACGTTTTGCTGCAAGTCGATATCTAAAGACTACCCTTTCGCCGTATTTTACCCTGCACTGCAGTGGCGGTCGGCGTAACGAAAACGAGGCTCTAAAACATGACCTTTTATGCAAATTTCATTAGCTCCTTTCAAACTGGAAGACCAAAAAGTATTTTATCCTGAATGATTAACTCTAATAGCGCAATATTATGTAATTTGGTTGGAATTTACGTCAACTTTATCACTAACCTCTATCATCTTTTCATAGGTATACACATCCATTACTTTGCTCGAAAATCCGAACTCTGATATTTTGCAAACGTTGTTATTCCACACTTGGATATTTCTAGCCGTCAGGGCTCGATGAATACACTTGAGAAAAATACAAAAAAGAAACAAAGTTTACAATTAAGATAAAAACCGATATTTCTCATCAAAAAGAAACACTTCTGTATTAATATTCTTTTTCCCATGTAAGTGCATTTATCATAATATTTCAAAAAAAAAAAGTTTGTATGTGTGCGATGTGTGATAGTGAGCGTGCGTGCATGAGTGCTTCACGAACTCTACAACATGTGGAGTGGTCTTAGTCAGAAAAATGTAACAACTTAGCCGGCTATTGAACCACTCTTTTTTGGGAGTGGAGATTTAGCCGGGCGGTTCTCTCTGTGGCCTCTCCGCAAGGCGACTGATGCCGTATGTTGTGGGTTCGAACCCGATTGAAAACTAGCCGCATTTCAAAATAAAGTTTAAATGGCATATCTTCGTCTGAACCTTACCTCTATTTCTCCAAGGAAAGCCATACCACTGGCGATTTGTGAGGCGAAATTGCAAAGTAAATTAAATGTAGCGTCTTCTAATTCGTATTCATCGATCTTTTTCACCTCCTTATGCAGGCCGATTAAATACTCCCTTAGATTACCATGAGGACAATATTCATACACAATGCAGTATGGAGCTGTGAAGATGTACGAGTAGAGAGACAAACTTACATTTTAATTTCGTTCTCCTGTTCATCTTGCTGTCTTATTTTCAAAGTACAAATACACCAAAATAAACATTTTTTTCTTGTTTTACTTTTGGATGAGAGTTATTGTCTTGTTAGTTACCATTGTTGTAGTCTATTGTCCACTTGTTAAAATATTGTGAAACTATAATTGCTAGATTTACCTTTCTCCGCGCTGCATCCAATCATCTTAATGATATTTTGGTGTTCTTGCAGTCTTTTCAGAAATCGTATCTCGTTCAGTAAAGCTTCGTCAGCATTGTCCCTTGCGTTCTCTATATAACGAACATAAATCATAAAACATCGATGAGTTCAAAATGATGGATATTTGAATCAATGCACTCTCATGATTGAACATAATTTTTTCGTCTTAATTGCGTTGATATAAAGGGCGGCATGGTGTATTTTCCCTTCCTTTGAATGACCTTAGTAATCCCTTTCGCCATTAGAATCACTATTCGATTTACGGTACATCTTCTGTCAAATTTAAACATAATTCTTAGGCCAAGAAAATTAAAAAGTCTGTTTATCATCCTCGCGAGCGTCAACTCAGACCCGCCGCGTCAACCTTTTTTTTTCTGCTCATGAGGAAATGTAAATAACTGACACGAGCATTCCATTCAGAACTGTACGAACATATGTCACTTTTCTATTGAACTGTCAAAACTGTGCATCGCTAAACTAAAAGTCAAACCACAGAACTGTTGCTGTAAAACATACTAAATCAACACTGCTGTTCATTTATCTCTGCGTGCATTCCTATGTTGTTTTAATGTTTATTGCTCGTTCTTGTTGATTGAAGAATAAAACAAAATGAGAAGAGAAAAACCGCGTCACCGCATCATTTTTGCAACATGTCTAGGATGAGAAACGAACTTTTTATTTTTCTATGCCTTAGAGATGAGATTATGGCTATTCAATTGAATATTTTTTTTTTTGAGAAAAGAAACTAGCCTTTGAACCGATAAGCATCAGCTGCTCCCCCTTCCTGTATCCTACCTTTAACCACTTTAACACACACGACGAGCTTGCTTCTTTTTGATATCGGTATTTCGCCCTTTGCTAATTTCGAGAAAACTCCGGTATACAGGTCTTCTATAAATGTAATGGAGTCGAATTCAACCTCCATGCAAGGGTTCATCGCCTTTTCAAGTGTGCCTGCCTGATTAGGACACGTAGCGTGGAAATCGATAAAAAAATTGCTATTACCTGGCGAGAACATCCGTGGTAGTGATAAACAATCTATAGTAAGCAGAAGCCAAATGAAACGATGTCGATATACAGTTTGTTGTGATCGGGAGTTGTGACAGCACTTTGGGTGAAATGCGTGATGGAGATAGATATTTGAAGACAAAAAATGTGCGAAAATACGCAAGTATCTTGCTGAAGTCGTTATCATACCATTAACAAAGCAATGCCAATGTGTTGTGACTGAACCTTCACCTTCAGGAGTAATGGATAATCACAATTTCACGTGACCAAAATAGCGAAATATATGCCGTAGAGCTTAAACAGACTATGCCAGTCATTTTCATATGGATTTAAAATAATCGCAATCATACCAATCCATAATCCAATAACACTAGGTCAAAATTTGTAAGACAATAGTTGTAAACATAGACACAAAACAGCACAGAACAGACAGT
>LD357707.1:54881-66531 GCA_001465055.1 Ptychodera flava
ACTTGAAGTCATTTCAATTTTTACAAGCTTTCCAGCTCTGCTATTATAGCAATGGTTTCAAATCTATTCATTTTAATCTGTTGTTATACAATCCTTCATTCAGCTTAAAAAGGAAATATTCCTCACTTTGGTATACCAATTGTTGTATGTGTGGTACCAATCTAATTCAAACTTTGCAAACGTGACTCCATTCATTTCATTATTCAATTTAAAATCATGAAAATAATGTTCTCTGTTGAATCTCATAAAGAATATTCCTATATAACTTAAAACATGATTGATAATTCTCTATCCAACAATACCTGCTGATTGTCCTTCTTCTGTCTCATTTCTGCTCTGTATCTCTTCAGTTGATTTGCCACATGACGGTAATTGGCAGATATTGTGAAAAGCCATTCTATGACGGCATCCACAAACCTCAGATAGATCAGCCATCCAACGGTAATTGTATTACAGAACTTGTCCCATAGAGTATCTGATATGAGTTAAAATAAATAAATAAATAAATAAATACTAATTAGAGTATAAAATGGGAATATCATACAATTTTTTGTCCTATGACATGTCATCTAATGTACAAGAATATCATTCAACATGGTTGCAATCTTGTGCGAATGTCATTAAAAGAAGAAAAAGATACCCAAGATAAAATCTGACGTGTACTCAGCATGATACATAATGCAACATAATGCAATACTAACAATTTTTATGAGACTTTCATCACATACGATGCTTTCATGCAAGATCTGTTCAATGTAATGTCATGATTTCTACAATGTGAACATGATTTCTAAACACAATATGACTTCCTGACAACAAAGACACTCCTACCTGTAATCGAATCATTGACAGTAAATTGGCTGGCATGTTATGAACATCTTCAAAATGTTTTTGAAAAATTTAAAAATTAGAAAACATTCCGTGTAAAGTAATAAACTTACAAAAGATCAATTTCCCAATTCACGGTCTTTAATTTACATGTAAATATCAATGATATACACATGCACATGTACTACATGTGTAGAGCTGACATGAGCACTGTGCTGCACTATGATATCTAGTCAATAACTTGATACATAGACAATCAAACCCACAAGGTATGGTATTTAGTTACCTAGTGAAGAAACATCAGCAGTCAAAACCACTTGGCTAAATCCCCACCTCTAAACAAAGGTGGTTTAATTACCAGTTGTTGCAATTTTCGGACTGTGACCCCTCCTCATCCACTGAAAATTTCATGAAGCACTTTCATATTCATGCCTGATATCGTACATTGCACACAAACTTCACCACAGTAATGAATAACAGAATAAACAGAGACGAGAGAACTACATTTTAAGTCGCTGACAGTTGATAGATTTTGCATAATTCATTGGCTAATTATAACTCTCATATGCTACATTCCCGCTTCACGGAATAATCACTACCTTCTTTTTTCTTCTCTGGCTCTTCTGGTCTAGTTCCTTCCTCTTCTTCTTGTCCCTCCTCAGGACACACTGCATCTATATCGGTTTCAGTCTTTGGTTTGGAAGCTGTTGCTCCATCAACCGTGTCTTTGTCATCTATTGTTGGTGACATGGGAGGTGTGGGCAATGATTTTGGAGATGTTGGTGAGGATGGACTGACAGGTGCTGATGATGAATCGTGAGTGTATTCTGTGAAAAGAGGTATGTCCTCGTAGCGAATATAACCATCTACAAACATGCATTACACGAAACAAACATATGCAGGAAAAAAAAATCATGAAAATGGTGGGAAATGATCCATGCATAATGGCATAGAACAAAAAATAAACAGAAGTATACAATCAATAACAATCTTACGCATCCTGCCGGCAGGAAACAAAATTCCATGCGATAGCGGAGTTTCATCTCTGACAGCCATAGATATTATAATAATTATAACATAGAGCTGTGATATGCTATACAAATACACCAACAAGATTATGAAACCAAAATGTTTAAGGGACAAAGTCGGCCATTTTTCATGAATTTGTTTGATACGAGATACTACTTATATTGTTTGACATGTTAGAAGATACTGAATGAAAAGGTGACCATGCATATATTTGAACCCGGTTGTAGACACGATACATGAAACAAACCATTGCAAAAATGAATAAATGGTCATGACCGTTTATCCATTTTTGACTTTGTCCCTTTAACTAAATCAATACATACAACACATTTCTGATTTAAAGTAGGACAAGTCCTACAAAATTAGTAACCATGACTAATACTGCAACATGGTTGTAAAGATAACCAACATAAAGCAAAGAAGGATATTTATCAATCCTAATAAACTGCAGGTGTAGTATCGTTGTTTGATTCACCAGTAATTTTTATGTGATTAGGTTTAAATCAATGACTCTCTGACAAAGAAATTGTACAGGATCAATCATAATTTCCATTTGAGCTGATATACTAATGGTTTGAAATTATGATCTTGTGTAATTTGAGACAAACATGCAGAACTCGTTCAATTTTCTGTCCATGCTGACCGTACATTTCATCAAATTTAGTCTTCCTTAAACATCAGTAAATTAACTGCAATTTGCTGTAAACTATTTGCTGCAAATTTTCTTTGTGTTCTTTTCATCAGATTCAATTAAACTCTGTATAAACTTACAGCAAATTTGCAATAAATAGTTTTTCATAAAGCTGCACAAATACTTGACTTCTCTGCAAAGCATTCATAGAAAAGTTCAAGGAATTGTAAAAATGAATTTTATTAGAGATGAATATTTATGGCTACTATCTGATATGTACCTGACTGTAAAATGGTATGATACCTGGCATGATGTTTTAATCTATAATGCAACAGTTTATTGACTACGCAAATTAGTAGCAACTAAAAAATCCACAAATGCCTTGAGATATTTTGCTAACAAACAAACATGCTAACAATACTCAGACAAATACATAGATAAAGAGGCAGCAAACCGAAGTTATGGAACACCAGAACAAAAACTTCAAATGAAACCAGTCACTCAACCAAGTACTAAAACATGACTCCTTACAGCATGCAATAGGAGTCCAATAAAACTTAAAGATATGCAGGCTCAGATATGATACTGCATAGCAATATTAACAAAGTTTTACATATAGGACATCACCTAATTGCACAGACTTTGGAATTCTGTATCCCTACAGAATTATAGGAATTGTGTGTGTATACCAATAAAAGGTAATGCTGACATAAATGTGGAAATAAATAATAATCTGGGCTGACTGGACACAGTTTTCCAGTTAATCTGCCATAACATGTCAACAACAGACTTTTTGACAAACAGTGTAAAAGTGGTGCAGTTTTCGGTCAAAGATCATGCTTTCTGTACAAACTTGAAATACATATAGACATCATCTGGAAATGTTTACCTCCCACAAACACTTGACCCTCTGATGGTAACGTTGCAATAGTTTGACGCCTTCCCTTTTCCACAGGATCACTTTGGGACATGGAACGTTTGATGGCTCTGTCTTTCTTGATAGTTTCCTTGGTGCCCTCTGTGATAGCAGTGTATGCCAGCTGAGGGGCAAATTACAATAAGAGGAGTTTGATTTCACAGCCTTGGTATTGGAACGACCCATCTTTACAATGTTTATCATCGACAAGCTTGATGAATATTATGATTTGCTAGGATATTGATACATGTTTGACAGAGATGAAAGAAGTCACTGTTTGATGCCTACCGGTATATCAATACATAACAAAAGTTGAAGTCACATCCCGAGATTGTTTCATTTAAACTTAGCAAATTCCACCACATGGGATATGGAACAATCATTACAAAAAGGCATTGAAGTTATAATCTAATCTGTCCTTTTTAGTTCCATTAATATCTTCATACAGTTTGAGGTCCTACCAACCAATCAGAGTCAGTGCAATGTGACTTACAGAAAATGAGAATGGCTAAGAATGCCAAGCCATTACCTGCATGGGTCCAGCTTTACGAGGTGTTCTTGGTTCTTCCTCTTCTGATCTAGTATCTTCACTCTCTTCATCACTGCTTTCATCTTGCCATAAGTACCTGTCTCCGCCACGAACAGCTAAAAAAAATTACATATTTATCTTTAGAATAGGGGATGATTAAGTTTCCATCACCTTACCAAAATTGATGAATTTCACCAAATACTTTTACCTTCACATGTACATCCAAAGGAATTTTGTCACCTGTATTTATTATATGATAGTAGCAAATCATTGATTTTCAGTTGGCTGACCACGTATACATGTGCACTGCTGTTCCAGAAGTAAGTATGGCTGACATTAAAGATGTTCTCTTTTACCATGTTCAGTTACACACAAATTAGGACTTATGATGTAACTGTTTTGGGAGAGCTTTATACTGGCAGTTGGATTAAGGCTAATGCTGATTGGTGGATAAGAAACTGATCTTTTCAGATTTATGCAACACAAATGCAACTCATATGCAACACAAAGCAATAGTCTAGAAACACAGATTTCTTGATTTTGGCAGTATGGTTATGTATGGTGGCTGGAATAGAAATAAGTGTTTTGACTTGGCAGTGACTGAATCTAAAATCAACAAAAAATCATTTGTCTTGCGGTTAAGTCAATAGACTATGGATACCAAATATTCATAAAAATGTTACGCTATATGTGAAATTAGAAACCTTCATTAACCACTGAAGGCTAAACTGTATTCGAAGGAAATGCCAGGGCAAAGCAGATATCTATATGTTATGTGCATGAATAAAGTAACACCAAATATTCACTAGGCAGTGAAACATATGTACATTGATTGCAAAAGCTTTCTGGATGAGCTTTTAACCTATAAAGTGGTAATATTCTATCCATATGACCTGAAATTAAAGCACCTCGTAGTACATTAGGTACAGTATGCATTGGTATGAGTGATACTTGACACCCAAACAAATGGAAGGTGGGCTGGGTAGCCATTTGTACATTGATATGGACAGTCTTGAATTGTCCGACAAGTTGTACAACAGCACTGCACCAACATTACACTGAGCCTCAGGATTGAGGCACAGGAATGTTGTTTCATTCAAAAAACAAAAACAAACAAAGACCAAAATTGAAAGATACATAGAAAATCATGTCAGACTTGAATGATTTGAAACATTTGCATTTTTTGAACCCTGCAGACTGTATTGAACTGTGTGAAGGAAGTCTATCAGTAAACATGAAACCTGTATGTGTGGACACAAGACAACAACTTGATTTGAATGTGTGTTAACAAAACAACAACTTATATATTTGTATGCTTTAAAGTGCAAGTTTTGAATGCAGTGAGTACTTTCAATGGTAATGCTCCATCCAAGCTTAGACAGTAGAAGTGAGATTCAATACAAATAATGGTAATTCTTAGGTCAGTGGACAGCAACTTGTGAATTCTCATATTCTAGGGATAACAAACAGATTGGAAATTTACAATTGTATGCACTTAAAAACGGTTATTGTTGTTTGAATTGGACCCCATACTATATGTGAACAACCATTTATTTTTCAGTTCTGTTTCAGTAGTCTTTTTCAAAATAATATGAAAACTGCTACTCACAATCACTTAAAATGATTGCACTTGTATTAAGTATCAATACATACAAGCACACGCCAAGCACTGTGTGCTGGCACTCTTAGAAAGGCTTACAGTATTTCCACAGGTGACTTAGTATATTAGGTTGATGCACATGAATATTTACTGCGACTTCAACACTCAGAGGTCAGTCAGGTCAGGTCAGGTCAGGTCACGTCAATGATAAAAATATTGAATTATAGCATTTCATCTTCTTTGTTGGCTGTCTGATATCCCTACCTTTTGAATCCTCTTGATTATGGCCAAAAAATGAGTAAAATAAATGGGAACTTTTTGTGAGAGATGTTTGGTACCCCAGCCTCATATCACCAATAACAACTGAGATGCATCCACAGCAGAAAAACTTAGATCCACAAATCTTTACCAAAAACATGATAGGCTCAGCCAAAACATACTCTAATGCATTACATATAAACCAAAAATCTTTGAACCAAAAGTCGTTATCAGTAGAATTAGTAATGTCAAGTTAGACAGAACTGAGTGCATGGCATTCTGGAAGTTAGACAACCCCAAAAAATATCTCATACACAGCAAAAGAAATTCTCAGTTGTACGAAATCAGATAATAGTATAATGAAAAGTACCCACTTTGAGGTATTCAGGAAAGATTGGATTTTCACACGGTGGGAAAAACAAGATAAGCGGGTTGGGTCGGGAATAACTGTTCTCTATTTCTAGCTTTTGCTACTTACTTCCTCTTTTTCTGCTTCCCATGAAGTACTGTCGAGCTTCTATTGAAATACCACCACCAAAGATTTTTAAGTGACAAAGCTAGATTCTGTGATTTGGACATGGTTCTACATGCTATGATTTTGAGTATGATCAGTTAGTGTGGATTTTTGGAAGACCAATAGGATAAAGAGAGGAAATACAGGGCTCTCAAAGTTTGTTAATTCTCTGGTTAGTTGAAATGCACTTGACTTTCATATATGCTGGGTTTAGCCTGATTTCCTACTCGATGTAGCATTGATGAAATATAAAAGCATAACATTGCTCTTGCACATACACTGTAATGCTGTAAAAAAAATATGATGACCTATGATCTGATGAAATGACAGAGAGACATACAAGAAAGGGAAAAAAGAGAGAAAGATGTAGAGTTGGAACCCAGAGAGAAGACAGAAAGGCCGGGGGAAAGTAAATGCAAGATTTGATGAAAATGACATTTGTATGTAATGAAAATGTTTTGGAAAAAAACAGCTTTTGTTGAAAGATGATAGTCAGCAAGAAGCTTTCAAAAAAATGTACACCAATGAAACAGAAAAGAAATAAAAAATTTATGGAATCAAATGTGAAAAATGATGCTTTTGATACATGCTTGTTCTAATGTCTTAAAACATGCATATCTCTATGAGAATTTGTTTACTGGGACTTTATGACAACATGGTATCACTTAGCAGTGTGTTACCACTGTTGTAGTGGGGGTAGGGACATTCAGTATTCAGTAACAAGGCATTGAGTTTTATCCTAAGTTGGGCTTTTACTGTTGAGTTTGAACTACAGGCTAGACTCTGTGATATTTTAAAGATTTAAGGTTTTGTTTTGAGATATTAAGTGTGAAAAAGTTCAAGCTGTTATATATGCTATTAGGGGATGGGCAGCATCGCAGCTTTAAACCATACATACCTGTTACACGGTCATTATCATTGTTAGTCTTTCAACATGCTTTCTGCTAGATATTCCTGAAAATTATTTCCAGATATGAACTCATCAAAAATGCCTATTGCCATGACATTACTGTGAAGTGAGAGAGATGACCATATCTTGAAAACAACAATTTTCAGGAATTTCTGAATGTTGCATAGCTTCTTTCTTAATCAGAGCAATAACAGCCAGTTTATCACGAGCAGATGCTGAGAATTGTGTCAGGACTTACCTTCCCAATGGTCTCTGGGCTCACATTTGTCTTTGCCCCGCAGTTTGTCTTGTCTGGCTTTCACTTTCTCAATTCTGAAATTGACACAATACACCACGGTAATTATTAGACCACTGTAAATGCTAATTTGACAGCATGTAGAATGAAACCTGATGGCTCACCATTTAGCCAATGAACAAACATCAACACTTTGCTTAACAATGCCATTTTAGGAGGACGTGCTAGCACATCTGAAGATCACCAGGCCACACCCTTCTAGTCTGAGTGTGTCTTAGAAGGTCAATAAATAAACATACTCCCTAACGTAATGTTGCATTATTATACACCTACGTCTGTATACTATGGAGTTTTATCACATGGTAAGTTTTGGTATTAGAGGGCGTGGAGCACAATAACACTGATGAAGAGTACAATAACTTACCCGCTGGTGTTATTGGATGCTATTTGACCTTTTTGACCTCACAAGTTTTATGTAAACACTAGGAAAAAGGCAAGATTCACTCAAAAATATACGTCAAGCATTAGAGGTCATACAGTGAGCGATGGTCAGCACAAAAGCTTTGAATTTATGTGAAATAATCCTGCTGAACTACAATTTTTTCATGTGCACAGCATGCATAGAGTATTTGTCCTATATGCTAAGCTACATGATGACATGATCAGTCACACCACACAACGGTAATGTTTATCCTGATATCAATTTATTACTTTGACACTTACTTTTTTCTTATCTTGTGGAGAGTTTCTTCTTCTCTGTCTTTTCTGTCTCTGACATCACTAGCAAGCTGTTCATTTATTATCGTTGCTCCTCTGTTCATATGAATTAAGTAATCTTTTATTATTTCAACGTATATGATAGCATGAACATGAGTTGTACTATGTCCAAGCAAACCACACGAGACTCTAAGCTTTGGTTCTTATGTAGAGTCAGTCATTCTTTCAAAACAAATTTTTGATAAAAAAAAATCAGTTTTAACAGGATCCCTGCAAGTATCAACAACGATTGCTGTTAAAAGTTATTCTAGTACATATAAATACCAGAGACAAGCTTGTCAACAGTAAGTATCTTATCTACAAAGCATGTTACTTGCCTGTTGGACAGGGCATTAATACATGCTTGCCAATCAGACAAGTTATGAAAGGTACAGTAGCTGTGGCATTTGATAATATTTTCATTAATTATATTTCATAAAACAAGTAAGTTTCTTTTTCCTCTCCCTAAATTGTATATAGTCTTCCAATTTTGAAGTGCATACTACAAAGAAGTCAGAAGAATCAAAAAGAAAACTTCTAGCTGATTTGCTGTGAAATATTTATGGATGGTATCAAACACATTCTGACCTGGCTGCCAAGGTATTTTCTTCTTTGACTTCTTCTACAATGTATTGGAAATAGTGGCATGTGAAGATGCGTTTCTGTACGAGCAAAAAGACAAAGAGAACACCATCCCAGCTCATTCCAGCCTGGTCTACTGGAGCCTGACAGTCGCTGTCATTTGCACCTGAAGAACAGAGATTGAGATCGATGTTATGAAATACACAGGTGGCAGTGATTCAATCAAACAGGGTTATCTGATGTGAAACTAACCTGTTCACCCCTAATTCCTAGTAGATAGGTCCACAGTCACCACTGATAACAGTGGGTTAAAGTGGCCCATGTCTGCAGCGTGACTGTTCTGTGTTATTGTGTACCCACTGGATATGTAACATGTTATGTACTGTTATTGTGTACACATATCTCATTCTGTTGCAGCTGTGTGCGTTTGGTTCAAACCTCATTAAATTCATACATGCCCACCAAAGTAGAAAATGAAGATAATAACCATACCAGAAATCAGCTTAATTTGCGTAAAAGCAGATCCATGTAAGATTGAGCTACTTGTGTAAATGAGCAATGAGTTATTATTCCAAATTCTTCATATGATTATGCCGTATGGTTATGAAACAACAGCCAGTCTTGTGACATAACAGAAAAAGGTACATGCCCTTAATTCACACGATAAAAACTCATAAAGAATAATGAAGGGGAAAATATCCTGGATTTTATAGTTACACCTTTGTAATATTGTATACCTAGTCATTTGTCTGTCAACTGGAAAATTGAAAAGCTTAGAGGCAATTCACATAGTATGGCAGAGAGAAGCAATTCATGTAAACTGACAGCTGTTACAGAAATAAGAACTACTTTATAAAATCAGCAAAGTATTAAATTTAAAGTGATGTAAAGTGACACACTTACCAGTTTCATACATATCTCCTTGTAAACAGACTAGACTGAGTAACTGTATCAACCAACAGAATTTTTTGTAAAATGACTGGATGTAGACACATGCCACGACTTGTAAGCAGGCTTTGATGAAAATGACAGCAACATTGTACATCATCAGAACATTCCATCTGTGGTTATGAGAAGACATGAAGATTTGAATATAATAACTGCTCCACTGGTATATCAAATTATTGTCCACACTCCTTTATTTTTTCATCAGGTTTTAATTTTTCATCTGCCTATCTCCTCAATGAATATATCCGTTTCTGCAAAGAGTACTGATGAGCAATGTTTTGGTGTTGAAATCAACTGACTGTTACTCATTTTTTACTGAGAATTTCAATGGCCTAAAATCATGATGTGCTGTATGTTTTCATGAAAAAATTGAAAGCAACTTTTGCATTTGAGAACTATAGAAAGTATGATACATTTACATTAACACTTTACCAGCCAAAGTTAACCTTGTAAATTATTTCTTGTTAGATGGATTCATCTATTCCCCAATTGAACAAGTTAGTACATTTTTGTGTCCCCCCCTATAAATTTTAACATCAGAAAACATAACAATATCAACTTTTCAGAATTCAAATTTTTGTAACGACTCCAATATTTGCTTCAAGGTAATAAATTTTTCTCTGTAAAACATAAATCCAATTGTGAAAGTTTGTTTATCTTACTTACGCTTTAAGCAAAGTTTGTCTTGGTTTCAGCAGATAGTCTTGTCCAAACCACATGAAGAAGAAACAAAGGCCCAGATAACCAAGACAGAAAATGCTGACAAGTGATGTCCCAGCCAGGAAGACCATAGCAAGCACCACCCACAGTGTGTAGTTGAAGAAAGCATTCTTCAGCAAATCAAGGTAAGTCCTGAAAACGTGATTGTAAATATGATTTTTATCAATGAAATTTTGCATCTACATATAGCCCTTGGTAAGTGGCAGCCACAGTTTACAAATCCAACTTTAAGAAGTAACATCTATTACGACAACACTATAGTTACTGTAAAAGGAAAACGTACAATAACTAGGAATTGTGTTTTGGAAACAATTTACATAAAATGTTATGATCAAGAATGCAATGTTACCAGGGAGTGGACTGATAATATCTCTGCCTGATTGATTGATTGATTTGTTAATTATGGCAATTGATAAAAATTCACAAAAAATTAGCATGATTTACATCAACATTTACAGCATCAAAAAATTCTATTGATGTAATGCACTGAGACTACGATAACTTAATCCTGAAAGACTGCTTACTTATTGAAGACAAAGTTTGGCACAGGATTGTCTTCTATGGGACCTTCTTTGTCAATCATATCGTTGTCACCTCCTCCATACTGTTCTTGGATCTTACTCTCCACTCGGAACACTTGCCACTGAAGACACACAAATAACAGCTGGAAGAAGTCAGCTGCAAAGATATTAAATCATGATTAATTACTGTAGGTTGTGCATGTCAAATGACAGATGAACTATTTAAGTGAATTACATTAAACATATACATTGAAATTGAGAAAAGCTACCTGTCTTTCTTTATGTTGGAACAACGTGTGAGTTCTTTCCTCTGGTGAACTTTTATGCTTTCGGTCATAACACTTTGCTCTCAGTGTGCTGGTATAAATCTCTAAATGTGCTGGTATAAATTATGCCACTGCTCAGAGCTCAATTACCTTGTCATAAAGTTCCTATCATCAAGTTACATGAATGTATCAAGGGTTATGTACTCTACAGTGAGACATGTTGCGTGGAGTCTGCATTGTTATCATAAAACCTAGTTGAAAATAGAACATCGATCAACTCACCCATCAGTTTGTTTGACTGTGGTTGATTGATATAGTCAGGTAGATACAACCAGCGTATCAGATTAGGGTTGAAGTAGGAACTCCATGGATATGCTGTAGGACAACAAAAGTACAATAATCCATTC